>ML823733.1:0-17263 GCA_009831015.1 Picea engelmannii
TATTCTAGATGATATGAAGACCATGAAATAAGGAGTTGACCTATTTTCTATGTTCATCTCCTTTCTTTTTGTAAAATTGTTTTGACTATCTATCTTTAGTAAATTTGATCCATCCTTATAGGATCTGGACATTTCATTGTAAAGGGATAAAGCTGAAGATAATGGAGGACAAAGGGTTCGATTTTGGATACAGAAAATACTATATTGTAAATAGATTTCTCTATATGATAATAGAAATCACAGTTTTCTCTCTCTATTGATGTCAGATTCTCACCTTTCCTTCTGTACTTTTAATTCAAGTTGTTTTAGCTGCAGAATGACTGTCATCTCATTGGTTAGCTCATAACTTGATTAATATTTTCAACTAGTAGAATAATTCTTCTTTGGGACAAGAGGCATCAAAGGTACCACAAACACTAGAAGATTGATTGTTATCATTGATGGAATTAACATAATTTATTCATTTCTTTTATTTAACCTAGATTGTGAATAACAAGACTTGATAGTGAATGGGTGGCATATCAAACATTTTATATCTTAAGGATGCACCCATCTTTATATCATAATAAGGTAGGATTTATCATTTCTACTACAAGTTTTTTTTTCATAATATGTCCTTTCTGTTTTTCCCAATAAGTCCACAATTAGATGGTATGTAGCAATAGTTAAAGGGTTTTGACTCCATGTCCCAACATATAAGGCACTAATCCACTTTGGCCTTCTCATCCTTGAGGTATATGGTTCTCATTCACCTCACAAGGAAGTGGAGTCCCTGAGTTGGAGCCTAATATTGTGCCCCAAAATTCAATGATAAAACTTTAAAAAAAAATCACATAGGGTTCCCTCATAGAAGGTCCCAATATTCCTAAACTTTACCCACAAATTATGATGATTTTCACCAATAGGGGGTGAGTTTTTTGTTTTCCCTAGTAAATATTTTCTATAGTATGGAGGTTTCTTCACAAATTTTATAAGTATCCTTATCAAAAAGATTTTTTTCCTAAGTGATATCTCCATAGGTTCATTCCACACCATTGATCTCATTTAAGATCGAGGGCTAGGATCATTGCAAAATTACAAACTCTTTCTCTTCCCAACATGTAGCTTATACATCTACACCAATCAAGTCATGCCACATGGTGAAAACCCTTGGCCTTGACCATCACTAAACTATTATTTGTTTCTACTTCAAATGTACTCTACATCGTTGATCTCATATAAAACCAAGGGTTGAGAGTGATGTGGGTTGATAACTCCTCTTTTGTATAGCATGTAGGTTATACACCCACGCCAACCACAAGCATCCATGTGATCCTTATAATATTCATAATTGATCCCAAACTATATTATGGCCAAATATTCACACAAAAGTTGAGATCTCTGTGTGGCATCATAGCAAAGGTTAGTTGGTCGAAGTCATGGAATTAAATATTTAATTAGATGCATGAGATCCCCCAATTGATTATCATCATCTACATTAATTCCTACACAATCAAGTTTTTTTCCCTTTATATCCTCTTTTCACGCTCATTTTCATCATTCATTCTATGAGAAAATCGCTCTAGTGAAAAAAATTCAAGCAATCCACCAGTGTCAAAGACTTAAGCACACATATTGTCAACCTATGATTCCATATGTGCAAGAAATTGGGTATCCCAATTTATAAAGGGAAAGTGTTGGTTCTACATATTTCTAGATGAAGAAGCATTGGTTGACCCTTCTCTACTCTACATGTATTTAGAGAGGTTTGGTCAAACATTGTCCATGATACATGTAGATGGAGAAGGGTCCACCAACCCTTATCCATATAAATATAGCATGTACACGTTTCGACTGGACCTTTTCCATATATATATATAGCACGGAGGACACTTGATCGACCCTTCTCCATCTAAAGTTTCATTTCATAGTACCCCATGATACCTACATATAACATTTTTTAGGAATTAAATATAGATGGGTTGGCCAGATAATCTCTATCTAAAACATGCACAAAGACAGTTTGACCAATTCTTATCCATCTACAAACAATATTTATAAGCATTAGTTGAATAATTTCAATGATGATTTTATCTTACAATTTCACTGAAATAATTACTAGCATCATATAAGGGTCATCTGGCACTCATCCATATAAGGTATCTTCCATAAAGGCTCATCAAATATTTTTACTATGGAATCCATTGTGATACCTACAAGCATCCATAGAAGGGTCAAACAACCATTATCCATATACTACAAGGATAAGGGTCATTTGACTCCTATCCATCTACAATCAGCATGGTGAAGAGTCATCTAGATATTTTAGGTTACTGTGTCATTTGAAATACTTATGATAATTGACAGAAGGATCGATCGAATCGTCTCCATCTTCTAGTAACATTTGTAGGAATTTAATGGATACATGATAACACATGTAGCATGAGGGAAAGGATGGAAGACCACCCAATAACACACAAACTACTAAAAAAGGGGGAAATGATAGTGGAGCCACCACTAAGTTTTATGAAAAAACCAAGAAACCCTAAGGTAATACAAAAGAGGGAAAAGATGAGAGAGACAACTACTAGTTAATTAGGACCTTAAGATCTAGTTAATGGTAACATGGGGCTATAAATTACTAGGGTGACACAATTAGATCTTAGATCGGGCCTTACCAACAAAATTAAATGAGAGAAGAGATACCAGTAATTAGGGATACTTAACTTGTGATTCCTATAATGAGTTAGAAACCTTAATGATCTAAATGAAAAGAAAATAAGGAAGAGAAGTCTCTTGGAATTCCTTGTTGAATATGATGATGCTCCCTAGGATGAAGTGGAGAGTTCTGATAGGCCTTTAAGAGTGATAAACATCCAAAATAACCTATGCACCCATCTTTAAACTCTTATAAGATAAGACTTTCCTTGATCTTCAATACAAAGATAAATATATGTAATATAACCAAATCAACACTAGATATACTATTGTAAAGATAAAAATATAATTAAAATGTAGACTCGGGAGACCCTAGTGCCCTTAGTGGGGATGAAACCTTCATTTCCCTAACTACAATGGAACCTCCCTTGAGGTTGTAGGGTTGAAAATTCTAAGGTATGAGTGGTATTGTGGCAATGAAGACGCCCTAGGATGAGCCAATCAAACCTACAATCTTGGAGCCAAGCTATACAAAGGAGGTCCCTATGGAGGTGTTGAAGATGACCAATGCAATCATCCCTAGGGGCTTGAGAGAGATGGAAGAATTTTGGTCACTAATCCAAGTGTGTACCTACAAATTAGGGTTTTAAAATAAAAAAGAGTTGGAAACATTCAATACTTTAAAAAGAGAAATTGAATGGTATAAATAGGCAAAGGACTGGCTAAAAGGAATAAGATAACATTAGGTTATCCATTCAAGGATTTGAATCATACAAAACCACCATACTGCCTCTTTTGACTTCATGTTATGGATTTGGTATAAGGGTACTACAAGTTTTAAGCCCAAATAGACTCTACTATGTGACTTGCAGATTCATAGTCACGGTACCCTGAGGAAACCCACGGTATGCTCAGTGCCAAGAGATCGCGTAGGTTTTTAGGTGTTTGAATCAAAGTAACTAGGTAAATAGCAAGTTTTAAATAGATTTGGGTGGATATGGACTTGAAATTTTCCATACTAAGTGACAATGGACCCATCCAATGGATTTGTACCCCCAATTGGAGCTATGAAGTTAGGGAATTCACCAAAAGGGTGCCCCAAGAATCAAGTTGAGTCAAACTAGTGGACAAGGACTAGAGACTAAGGAGAAAAGGAACATAAGGAACTCTTGTAACTACTAGACATCCTATACAAGTCCCACATCTAGGCCAATGCTAGGGGGAATCCAAGTAGGTGATTCCTCACATTAAAGAAATGGTTGAGAGGTATTGTAACATCATTGGATGGGTCATGTATGAATATAGCATATGAGTGAACACATAATACACCTCCTAGAGGGTAGGTGTATATGATTACCTATGTGTGGATCTCATACACTTCATTTGTCTCCCCTTGTAGGAGATATTATACATGATATGGGAATAGTGGCAAGTTGCTAGGAAGGAGAGAAGTAATTCAATGCATGGGAGTGGTCCAAGGGTCCTTGTAACACAAGGCAATGTCGTAATATCATAATGGCAGCCTCCACTAGTTGGCCCTTAACATCCCACAATACATGAGAAGGCCAAAATTCCTCAAACATAAGTGCAAAGTGAATCCATAAGGGTGCCTCGTGGATCATTACAACATTATGCATGTAGCAGGAAAAAGAGAAAAAAATATCAACAAGCAAGTGATGCATGTCAAGAAAAAATGTCCAAATAGGGGGAACACACAAGCTTAACTACTACGTAAAAATGATAGAAATTAAACTATGAATACATAAATGAAAGCAAATCTAACTATCATGTGAGTGATACAATAGCTAAATTGTGTGGGATTAGAAATAAGCAAGCCCTAATTATCATGTTAAGTCCTAATTATAGTTAAAACATGTAATTAGGGCTTAACATGATAATTAGGGATTGCTTATTTCTAATCCCACACAATTTATCCATTGTATCGCTCACATGATAGTTAGATTTTCTTTCATTTATGTATTCATAGTTTAATTTCTATCAATATTACATAATAGTTAAGCTTGCTTGTTCCCCCTATTTGGAAATTGTTTCTTAACATGAACGACTTGCTTGTTAATATTTTTTTCTCTTTTTCCTCCTACCAACATAATGTCATAATGATCCATAGGGCACCCTTGTGGATTCACTTTGCACTAATGTTGGAGTAATTTCGTCCTTCTCATGTATTGTGGGATGTTAAGGCCCAACTAGTGAAGGATTCACTTATTATATTACGGCATTTCCTTTTATTACAAGGACCCTTGGACCACTCTCATGCACTAGATTACTTCTCTCCTTCCTTGCAACTTGCTACTATTCCCATATCAGGTATAATAGATCCTACAAGGGGAGAAAAATGTAGTCTATGAAATCCACACATAGGTAGTCACATCCACCTACCCTCTAGGAGGTGTGTTGTGTGGCTCACTCCTATGTTATATTCATGCATGACCCATCCAATTGATATTGCAATACCTCTCAACCATTTCTTTAATGTGAGGGATCACCTAATTGGAGTCCCCATTGCCTTGACCTAGATGTGGGACCTGTATAGGATGTCTAGCAGTTATGAGAGTTCCTTAAGTTCCTTTGCCCCTTAGTTTCTAGTCCTTGGCCACTAGTTTGACTCAAATTGATCCTTGGGGCACCCTTTTGGTGGATTCCCTAACTTCATGGCTCCAATTGGGGGTAAAAATCCATCACATGGGTCCATGGTCACTTAGGATGACCAATTTCAAGTCCATAGCCACCCAAATATATTTTTGATTTGTTATTTACATAGTTCCTTTGATTCAAACACCTAAAACCCTATGCGATCTCTTGGAACTGAGCATATTGTGGGTTTCCTTGGGGTACCATGACTATGAATATGTAAGTCACATAGTAGAGTCTATTTGGGCTTAAAACTTGTAGTACCCTTATACCAAATCCATAACATGAAGTCAAAATAGGTAGTATGATGGTTTTGTATGACTTAAACCCTTGAATAGATAACCTAATGTTATCTTATTCCTTGTGGCCAGTCATTTTCCTATTTATACCATTCAATTCCTCTTTGTAAAGTATTGAATGCTTCCAACTCTTAAAACCCTAATTTGTAGGTACACACTTGGATTAGTGACTAAAAATCTTCCACCTCTCTCAAGCCCCTAGGGATGATTGCAATGGTCATCTCCAACACCTCTATAGGGACTTCCTTTGGATAGCTTGTCTTCAAGCTTGTAGGTGTTATTGACTCATCCTAGGGTGTCTTCATTTCCATAGTACCACTCATACCTTAGAAGTGCAACCATACAACCTCAAGGGAGGTTCCATTGTAGTTAGGGAAATGAAGGTATCATCCCCACTAAGGGCACTATGGTCTCCCTACTCTATTTTTTTATTTTATTTTTATCTTTACAATAGTAGATCTAGTGTTTATTTGGTTATATTGCATACATTTATTTTTGTGTTGGACATTAACGCAAGTCTTATCTTATAGGAATTTGGAAATGGGTGCATAGGTTATTCTAGATGTTTATCACTCTTAAAGGCCTATCATAACTCTCCACTTCATCCTAGGGAGATTCATCATCTTCAACAAGGAATTCCATGTGACTTTTCTTCCTTCTTTTCTTTTCATTTCGATCATTGATGTTTCTAGCTCATTATAGGAATCACTAGTTAAGTAACCATAGTTACTTGTATCTCTTCTCTCATTTAATTTTTTGATAACACCCGGTCTAATATCTAATTGAATTACCCTAGTCATTTGTAGCCTTACCCTTCAGCATGCTAATTATAGATGGACATGAGTCAAACGACCTTTCTCCTTGCAATAGATGGATAATGGTTGATTGACCCTTCTATGGATGCTTGTAGATATCGCAATGGATTGAATCCATAGTAAAAAAGAGTCGATGAACCTTTATGGAAGATACTTTATATGGATGAGTGTCAGACAACCCTTATATGATGTTAGGGACCTAACCCCTCACATAGGTAAAATAATATATTCCGATGTAATAAAGGTCAACATTAATAAGGCCTATCAATAAGGAAGAATAAGTCCAATGTAAGGAGACCTAATAGAATCTTCCGCTTCTAGAAAGATCTTCCTCTAGATGGTTCTTTTGATAGACATATTTAGTATAAATAGGAGTCGAGGGTATGAGAACTTTTGTCTTGGATATTATTGTAATAGAGCTCTGCTCGACTGGAGGTTGCCCCCTCAAAGAGGCAAGTGAGCATTGCTCTTAGTAATCAAAGTGCTCTTTCTGGTGTTATTCTGGTATCATTTTGGTATTATTGTGGTGTTGTTCTGGTTATATTGTTGTTCATCTACCATTTCTATCATTTTATTTATGTTATGCATACTTTGTATATCTGGAATATTACAAGTGGTGTCAGAGCACTTTCCTCGGCAAAAAATTGTGGGTTAATTTTTTTTCAGGGTAGAGACGTATTCTAACGTCTTTAAGCTATAGAGATCTGTCATTATGCGCATAAACTTGCGGTCGAGGATTCATACACGTAGGAAATACAAGTGGTACTTAAGCGCACATATGTTGGCCACCCTTGTAACCCTCGTTGGTACCCCTTCAAGTGGTAGCGCATCAGACAACACCTGTATACGGATCGACCTAGATTTCCTGAAGCCCTCTTTAGATAAATTGATCGGTCCTCTGACTGCTATAGTGCCACCAACAACAGCACTCGAGAAGATACTCTCTAGTACCTCGGTAGTCGGGTAGTACGGCTAAGGGCACGGTCTAGCCTCCTTAGTTGGCGCCCTGAGATATTGGGTTGAGTACTATTGTAGGACCCCACACGTATATCAAAGAGCTATAGCACAAGGTAAACCCTTGTCTGTAGAACCCTTGAACACCTAATCTTTGGGGACGAAAACAAAAAAAAAACAACACAGACAAGATCTATTGTCGCGCAATTGTGTATCTTGCATTAGAGTTGCCAAATCACTACACATTTCTTCCTGATTAATCATTTGGGCATTTCATCACTGCAGTATTCTTCAGATCGGAGTATACCTCTGCAGGTGTAAAAAACAATTAAAAAAAAATGGATTTTGTTGCACCATTATTTGAGACCTGTTCCATTGGATTTCTCTCTTCGCCCTTGTCACATTCATACCTATCATTTTTCAACAATTTTTTTGACCCCACCCGCCCCTTTTCGATTCCCTCGTCATCATGGCCCATACCCGTAGCCAAGACTTGGAAGCTCTCTTCAATACCTTGCAATCTAATTTCATAGAGACCCAACAATAAGTGATACAACTCAATGCCAATATTGCCACCATTAATAAAAACATGCATTCCTCCATTGTCGCCTCAATCTAGGAACTCAAACAAGACCTCAAATAATACATTACTACCCAGCTTGAATCTGTCACTACGATGATCTGCACCAATTTGAATATCCCTGCAAATCCTCCCTTATCTGACCCACCTTTTCATACCGAAGTTGAAACTTCCTCTCATTCCCATAATTTTCAGCCCCATCACTTTCAGCGTGACCTACACCTTCCACGTGTGGATATAACCAAATTTGATGGCTTGGATCCCACTGGTTGGGTAACTCAAATGGAACATTATTTCTCTTTGTACAACATTACGAATGAGTTGGCCAAACTCCGGTATGGTGTTCTCCATCTAGATCAAGAACATTGGCAATGGTGGCAATGGAGAAAAACTGTCTGCCAAGGGTATGTTTCTTGGACACACTTTGTGGCATAGCTTTATCAATGCTTTGACACTGACACCAACCATTTAAGTCGTTTGACAAATTTGAAACAATATGGCACAGTGGAAGACTTTATAGTTGTTTTTGAGCGACTGGATTTTCGTACAGAGGGCATGTCTAATGCTTTTTTCCGAGAATGTTTTATCAGTGGCCTCAAGGATGAGATTCGTGCCCATGTCCTCATGGATCGACCTCAAAGTTGGGTGGAGGCAACTAAAAGAGCTAAGGAAACACAACAGGTTGTTTCTTCTCAAAACCGGAAACCCTCCTTTATTCCTCGCACTAAACCAGTAAATCCCACTCCTCCTTCTACTCCACTAAATATCCAAAAATTGACCAGGGATGAAATGGTTGAACGCCAACTCAAAGGCCTTTTTTATAATTGTGATGACAAATATTTTTCGGGACACAAGTGTAAGGAACTAAATCTTTTCATGGCCATCTCAGAGGATGTTTCGAAAGAGGATGTTGAAGCTCCCCTTGTGTCTGTGTCACCTGAACCCATAGACATAACCCCTCCCTCAAACCCTTTCGAAGTAGAACCGGTCATTTCTCTAAATGCTCTCATTGGCTTCTCTACTCCCCAAACCCTCAAGCTAATTGGTTACATCAACCATAGGAAGGTCATCATTCTTGTTGATAGCAGAAGCACCCATAATTTTATTCATCGCTGCATTTCCCAAGAAACTCATTGTTATGTCCATGCAGTCAATAATTTTCAAATCATGATTGCCAATGGCAGGTCCATGAAATGTGGAGGTCATTGTGAAAATGTGTGTCTCCAAATTGGTGACTACCACCTGAAATATCATATGTTTGCTATCGACATGGGCGGTTGTGACATTGTGTTGGGTGCAGACTAGCTAAGTACTTTGGGTCCCATTCTCATAGATTTTAAGGAATTAACCATGAAATTCGACTAGGAGGGACAACAATATAAGTTCCAAGGCATCGTCGTCGATTCCCCTGAGATCATTAGCTCCCATTGCATGGAAAAACTGCTCAAAAAAGGTCATTCTGGCGTTATTGTCCAACTCCATGCCATACAAGCAACTGAGACACCCTCTGTGCCGCAGGACCTCCAATCCATCCTCTCTAAACATCAAGTGGTTTTTTCCACTCCCCAGGGACTCCCTCCTTCCCGTGGTGTTCATGGTCATTCCATTCCCCTTGTCCCAGGAATCCTTCCTCCCAATATTTGTCCCTGTCGTCGCCCCTTTTCCCAAAGAAATGAAATTGAGAAAATGGTTCAAGAACTACTCAACACAGGTGTTATCCACCCTAGTACGAGCTCCTACTCTTCTCCTATAGTCATGGTCCTTAAGAAATAAGGTTCTTGGTGCATGTGTCCTAACTTCCGCGCCCTCAACAAACTCACCATTAAAAACAAATTTCTCATTCCTCTCATTGATGACCTCTTGGATGAATTGAGTGGCACCCAGTTCTTTACTAAACTTGATCTTTGTTCTGTCTACCACCAGATCCGTATGAAAGAAGCAAACATTCCTAAGACTGCCTTTAGAACTCATGAGGGCCACTATGATTTTTTGGTCATGCCCTTTGGCTTGTGTAATGCTCCCTCCACTTTCCAAAGCCTCATGAATCATGTCTTCCATCCTTTTCTTTGCCATTTTGTCTTAGTTTTTTTTTATGATATCCTCATCTATAGCAAAACCTGGACAAACCATCTTTCTCATGTGGATCGAGTTCTCCATCTACTCTCTCAGCACCAAATTTTCCTAAAACAATCTAAATCTGTTTTTGGCGCCTCGGAAGTCGAGTACTTGGGTCATCTCGTTGGCAAGGTTAGCGTCAGGGTGGATCTGAAAATGATTGAAGCTATGTAAGACTAGCCTCACCCAAAGACTCTCAAAAGATTGCGTGGATTTTTGGGCTTAATAGGTTATTATCACATGTTTGTTAAGAATTATGGAAATATTGTGGCACCTCTCACTGCACTCCTTAAAAATAATTCTTTCACTTGGACTCTAGTAACTGCTCAGGCTTTTCAAACCTTGAAGATGGCCATGTGCACCACTCCAGTCCTAGCCCTTCCTGATTTCACAAAGACCTTTGTCCTAGAATGTGATGTTTCAGGGAAAGGAATTGGTGTTGTCCTTATGCAAGAGGGTCGGCCTTTGGCCTTTACCAACAAACAACTATCTGAGTGAAATCTGGGAAAATCAATCTATGAAAAGGAAATGTTGGCTATTTTGCATGTTGTTGATCTTTGGTGCCCTTATCTATTGGGGCAACACTTCCAAATTAAGATATATCATCAAAGCCTCGAGTATTTTCTAGAACAACGCATTTCCTCCCCGAAGCAACAAAAATGGGTGACTAAAATCTTTGGATATGATAAGAGATCATTTACAAGAAAGGAAAATACAATGTGGTTGCCTATGCATTTTCCCGAAAATATGAAGATGAAAGTTCTTTTTTTTTCTCTCTCCTTCATTGTACTAGATTGGCTCCAAGATGTTCACCAGGAATGGCTACAAGATCCCAAAAGTTCACATTTGATACAACAATTCCAATCCAATTCTCCAATTTCCCAGGGTACTCTTGGCTCCATGATGAGATTTGATACAAAGTTCATTTATATTTAAGTAAATAGTCAAAACTTAAAACCACGGTACTTTTTGAGCTTCATACTACACCCACAGCTGGGCACTCCGAGTTTACCAAAACCTATGACGGGATCAAATATTCCTTTTTCTGAAATGGTATGAAACAGGACGTTCGTAATTTTGTGGTTGAATGTGATGTGTGTCAACGCAATAAGGGAGAAACAGTCAAATCTCCTAGCACACTACAACAGCTTCTGATTCCACTTGCTATTTGGAGGGATATCTCTATGGATTTTACCGTAGGCTTACCTAAATCAGGAAATAAATCAATCATCATGGTGGTAGTTGATCGTTGTTCCAAGTATGTTCATTTCTGTGCTCTTCAACACCCATTTACAACATCCACCGTGGCTCAACTTTTCATGGATCAGGTCTTCAAGCTTCATGGCATGTCGCATTCTATTGTTTTTTATCGTGACCCAACTTTCACCAATAATTTTTGGCAAGAACTGTTCAAGCTACAAGGCACCCAATAGCATCTCAGCACAGCTTATCATCCCTAGACTGATGGTCAAACTGAATTTGTCAGCAAGTGTTTGGAAACATATTTGAGGTGTTTTGCCTCGGAAAAGAAAAATCAGTGGGCTCAATGGTTACCACTAGTTGAATGGTGGTACAACACTTCATACCATACAGCGACCCACATGACTCCTTTTGAAGCGGTATATGGACAAAATCCACCTTTAGTTCTCTCATATTTTCCAGGTGTATCGAAGGTCCAGGCAGTTGACTAAATGCTTACAATTCGAGAGGCTATTCTCTGTACCCTCAAAGAGAATTTGGTCATGGCCCAAAATCGCATGAAGCAACAAGCAGATCAAGGTCGATCTGAACGTCAATTTGCAGAAGGGGATCAGGTGTTTCTTCGGCTACAAACTTACAAGCAAAATTCCCTCAAGGCTGACCATTGTCAGAAACTGGTGCCCAAATTTTATGGTCCTTATACCATTCTCAAGCGTGTGGGAAAGGTGGCCTATCAATTAGCTTTGCCCAATCATTCTAAGCTCCATCCTATTTTTTATGTTTCCTGCTTAAAGAAGGTGATTGGAACTAAGTGCCAAACTCAAACCAACCTTCCCGAGTTGGACGAAGAAGGCTCCATTTGGCTACAACCACAAGCATTTTTGGACGTCTACGTCAGCGAACCATTAAGGAATTATTAGTCCAGTAGAAAGATACAACTCCAGTAGATGCCACTTGGGAACCAACTACCATTCTGCAACAATTTCCACATCTCAAGCCTTGAGGACAAGGTTGTTTTTAAGAGGGAGGACATGTTAAAGACTTAACCCCTCATGTAGGTAGAATAATATATTCCGATGTAATAAAGGTCAATATTAATAAGGCCTAGCAATAAGGAAGAATAAGTCCAATATAAGAAGACTTAATAGAAGTTTCTGCTTCTAGAAGGATCTTCCTCTAGATGGTTCTTTTGATAGACATATTTAGTATAACTAGGAGTAGAGGGTATGAGAACTTTTATCTTGGATATTATTGTAATAAATCTCTGCTCGACTAGAGGTTGCCCCCTCGAAGAGGCAAGTGAACATTGCTCTCAGTTATCAAAGTGTTCTTTCTGGTGTTATTCTGGTATCATTTTGGTATTATTGTGGTGTTGTTCTGGTTATATTGTTGTTCATCTGCCATTTCTAGCATTTTATTTTTGTTCTGCATACTTTTATATCTGGAATATTACATATGATGCTAGTAATTATTTCAATGGAATCGTAAAATAAACTCAACATTGAAATTATTCAACTAATGCTTATAAATACTATTTGTAGATGGATAAGAGTTGGTCAAACCTTATTTATGTGTGTTTTAGATGGAGAAGATCTGGCGAACCCATCTATATTCAATTCTAAAAAAATGGTATATGTAGTTATCATGGGGTACTATGAAATGAAATTGTAGATGGAGAAGGGTCGATCAAGTGTCCTCCATACTAGATGTATATGGAGAAGGTCTAGTTAAAACGAAAAGTAGATATAAAAGCATAATATGCACTATAAAGCTTAGAAAAAATAAAATACATACATCAGTCATCCTTTATTTCTATTTAATAGTCTTCAAGTAAAAGTCCAAGTGTTTTGAACTTAAATAGATAATCTTCAATGCAAGAGAAATCACTAGGATTTAAAGAAATTAATTGTTTTTCAAGTTGGTGGGCTCAAATCTCATTGTGTTTATTAAATACGGTTTCCAGTTTTTTCTAAGCTTCATTTGGGTCATCTATTACTTGAAGGTGAAATCATAAATCACTAGAGATTGGCATTCTGATTAATCCACTTGTTGCATCATTTTAATTATCTCATTTTGTTTTCTTTGAGCCATCAATGGGAGCAATTTGTTTTCCCATTGTGATAAAATCATTTACTTCGTAATACATCATCGATATGGGGTTTCCATAAGTAGTAGTTTGAGATCACTTCGACTAGCCATATTACAATATGTAGGTAATATAGATTCAAAAACAGAAACAAACTATCTTGATGGAAATCTCTCAAAAAACGTTTTTAAAAAAAAAGTGTTGAAAACGAACTCAGGATGTTAAAGTTAGTCATTTTTAAGAAAAACATAAAAAGTAACTAAAGTGTCGCCCACATGGTGATGGATGCACAATGAGACCGTTGAGTAAAAAAGTTCCATTTTTTTTTCTAACTTTGCCTATAAACTCACTTTTACAAATAAGTTATTTTTACATGAAGTGACCCACTTTTATAAAATAAAAAATTATTATTGTTACGATGAAGTTACGAAGTTATTTTATAGTGATTCACTTTTATAATTTAAGTGAAATGCACTTTACAATAGAATTACATAACAACTTTTATAATTTAAGTGTACTGCATTTAACAATAAAGTTATGTGATAACTTCAGATTGCATGAACTTTTTCAAAAAGTAACTTGATGAAAAAAATTATCAGAACTCAAGACCTCTTACTTAATAAAGTTACTTTCAACCAAGATTGCAAAATATATAGCAAATGTTATGAAGGAGGGGAGCTTTTTTTTACTCTTGGCCTCAAAGTGCAAGTTTATCCCAAAACCCTTTTTTTTGCCTCCAAAAAAATTCAATACAAACGTATACAAAAACAAGCGAAATTTCGAAAATATATATATATATATATGAAACTTAAAAATATCAAGCTGAAATCTCAATTAGCCTACCCAGAAAATGCAAGTTTTTTCTTTGTTTTTTAATTACTGAAATCGCATAAAGCACATAGTGAAGTTTATATGTTGAAAATAAAACACTTTCCGCTTTGTTTCTGATTTGTCGAGATTGCACAAAATACACGACAAAGAGCATATGCAGACCAAAAAGAGTTGCAAACCGAGAATATAAATAGAAAGAATGAAATATTAACACAGTAAAAAACTATAATATAACTTTATACCTTTGGATTTGACAAAAATGGGCATATCTTAAACAAACAAAAACATTTTTTGGTGAAACGAAAAAGTGTTTCCAACTAAAAGCAGTGCTTCGGACGCAATGGAATAGCTCACTCGGGTCAAAAATGCATAGAAATAGCAGAACCCAAAAAACTTTCGATGCATGCAACAAAAGAGGCTTAGAATCTCAATCAACAACATGAGTGAGCCTTCATATGAGTTTTGGAACCATGTTCGACAAACATGGTATTTTAACACAGATTGAACACCTTAAGAAACCATTCACACAAATAGATCAAAGATCAATAGACCGATATTTTACGTGGTTAAAACCCTCAAAAAGGAAAACAGTGCACACAACCCCAGCCAACACAACCACTTGAGGCAATATAATAATGCAAAAGAAAATAATTTTACATATGAATTTCTCGCAATCAATCATCAACAAATGACCCTCCATGCTCTTTAAATAGAAATCATAGACCAATTGGGTGCTAAGCGACAAATCAATATATTTTTTAGTATCGAGGAGAATGAGAACCATCAAATCCCCTTGTTTCGATAGGTTAGGCCGAGACATTGTAAAGGTTCAATTTGTTGTGCTGCAATTAGTAAATCAGCAACTAGATCCATAGGAAAGTTGTGAGCATTATGTTCATGCATAACTTCCATACCTAGGTTAGCACGATTAATGATGTCGGCCCAAGTGTTAATTTCACGACCTTGACTGTCAACTACAGATTGGTTGAAAATTTTGGTTGAAAATTAATCCATTTAAATTGAAATAAAACATATCGGATTACATAACTACAAATACATACTAAGGAAACATATTAAAGAAACACACTTTACCTAAAAACACATTAGATGAAATTGACCTTAACTAACTCGTAAGTGTCTAAATATCCTAACACCTTTCCTAGATTTCTTTTAATGCTCCATCAAATTTATATTTGTTACAGTCTGACTTCCATTCCTCTAACAGGGCTTGGACTCATCAGAGCTATCCCTTATTATGATCTTAGTTGAAGAGCTATCCCTTATTGTGATCTTAGTTGAATAGTACTGATTAAAACATAATCATGACGTCCATTTTATTGCCCTATGAACAAGTGAAGAAATGTTAAATATGTCAAAGTACTAATGTTCTGTATCATCATGTACCTATCTCTCGTTCCCATGTTTAAAAAAGTGCAGTATGTGCAGTTATAAAATAGCATTTGTTATAACCATACTAGACTGTAATTTTAGTTGAAGCAAACAACTTATAAGATTTTCTGCAATGGGATGAAGACAAACTTACTTAACAACGCAAAGGCAGAAAGAGTCTTATTCATAAATATGCCTTCTGGTAAGTGAGATTGTTTATTGGAAAACTACTAAAATTTAAAGACTTCTGAAAGCAGCAGCAAGAGTTCAGCGCCAATAAAATATTGTACAAAAGGTTCCAACTTGTCCCAAGAAATAAGTTCATTGGAAGATGGAATGTGAGAACTGCGTAAGTTACTACTTTTAATCCAAGATGCATAAACTTCTGTGCTTTGCCACCAGATTTTATTGCTAAAGTCCCAGATAACATTGAATGTGAACTTTAACCTGTGAGAATAACAATTACAGTACAGATCCTTTGAATAATTCTGAGAAGACATAATAATTATGTGCTTCTGCTGGCAAAGGACCTGTTTAGGAAAACTTATAAGAATTGCATTTGTAGATGAGATTACACCCAAATTGTAATGTTAATAGATATACCACCAAGACCAATTAATGAATCATGGCAGACTTGACAACAACTCCCCCATCAAATTTGTATGATGTTAAGGCAGCTGAAATTAACTAAATCATTCTAAGGTCTCACTAGGCCACAGCTGCTTCCAAGTTAAAATTTCCTCCTTTGTTTGTAACTTTCGAATTCCCCCATAAAATCCTTCAGCTTCGTTGCCTTCTTCATGATGATCGTTTCTATTAATTGCTGCACGCCTCCATCGTGATCCAGATATATATTGATTGAACTCTAGAATCACAGTATCTGCCAAAGGTTGGTTTATTAGTATCTACTTAAACGCAAACATACAGAATCATTTCATACATAACTACATACGTTTTTCATGTTTTTATAATATGCACTGGGATATTTTTCATAGTTACATATTCAGTGATCTATAGTGCTAAAAACTAAAAATGGACACAATCAGTTTAAAACCAAGAACAATACATTTAACGGATTGGGTTTCGTGGCTTTCCAATATCATTTATAAAAAAATAATGAAAACTGAGTTGACTGTAGGTTGTCACGGTAGATTCGAAATCTAGACATTAGCATCAGTCAGAGAAAATGGACAAATAACTCAGGTTATTCATGGAAATCTGTCAAAAAATGTACATAAATGTTTGCAGTAACCTCAATCTTGTACTAGTGATTTTGGAGTCCTTTTTCTGGGGTAGGAATTTTGTAGTGTTCTTTAATTTTTGCAGAGTTAATTGCTGATGTTACAAGCATATTTGCACATGCTTCTCTAATAGCAAGTAAGAACACTAGAATAGCTACATTTTACTTCCGAAGCTAAGGTCTTGCCAGTTTGCACACATCTTCAGCTCTTAGTCAATTCTACACTGAAGGTTATGGCACGTATGAAGAGCATTTTGGCATGGTAGTCAGCAACAATACATCTGCAATATAATTCTTGGGTAAGTATTTAAAGGAACATACCTAATTCAGAATCCAATAGATCATCAAATTTTCACGGACCTAGCAGGAAGCTTTGCGACTTATACTTACATTCAAATTTTTCTAAGAGAAAATGCTTCACATTGTCAATCTCTGTCAAAAGGTACCCGGCACCCAAAAAAAAAA
>ML823733.1:17363-60926 GCA_009831015.1 Picea engelmannii
TATTCTAGATGATATGAAGACCATGAAATAAGGAGTTGACCTATTTTCTATGTTCATCTCCTTTCTTTTTGTAAAATTGTTTTGACTATCTATCTTTAGTAAATTTGATCCATCCTTATAGGATCTGGACATTTCATTGTAAAGGGATAAAGCTGAAGATAATGGAGGACAAAGGGTTCGATTTTGGATACAGAAAATACTATATTGTAAATAGATTTCTCTATATGATAATAGAAATCACAGTTTTCTCTCTCTATTGATGTCAGATTCTCACCTTTCCTTCTGTACTTTTAATTCAAGTTGTTTTAGCTGCAGAATGACTGTCATCTCATTGGTTAGCTCATAACTTGATTAATATTTTCAACTAGTAGAATAATTCTTCTTTGGGACAAGAGGCATCAAAGGTACCACAAACACTAGAAGATTGATTGTTATCATTGATGGAATTAACATAATTTATTCATTTCTTTTATTTAACCTAGATTGTGAATAACAAGACTTGATAGTGAATGGGTGGCATATCAAACATTTTATATCTTAAGGATGCACCCATCTTTATATCATAATAAGGTAGGATTTATCATTTCTACTACAAGTTTTTTTTTCATAATATGTCCTTTCTGTTTTTCCCAATAAGTCCACAATTAGATGGTATGTAGCAATAGTTAAAGGGTTTTGACTCCATGTCCCAACATATAAGGCACTAATCCACTTTGGCCTTCTCATCCTTGAGGTATATGGTTCTCATTCACCTCACAAGGAAGTGGAGTCCCTGAGTTGGAGCCTAATATTGTGCCCCAAAATTCAATGATAAAACTTTAAAAAAAAATCACATAGGGTTCCCTCATAGAAGGTCCCAATATTCCTAAACTTTACCCACAAATTATGATGATTTTCACCAATAGGGGGTGAGTTTTTTGTTTTCCCTAGTAAATATTTTCTATAGTATGGAGGTTTCTTCACAAATTTTATAAGTATCCTTATCAAAAAGATTTTTTTCCTAAGTGATATCTCCATAGGTTCATTCCACACCATTGATCTCATTTAAGATCGAGGGCTAGGATCATTGCAAAATTACAAACTCTTTCTCTTCCCAACATGTAGCTTATACATCTACACCAATCAAGTCATGCCACATGGTGAAAACCCTTGGCCTTGACCATCACTAAACTATTATTTGTTTCTACTTCAAATGTACTCTACATCGTTGATCTCATATAAAACCAAGGGTTGAGAGTGATGTGGGTTGATAACTCCTCTTTTGTATAGCATGTAGGTTATACACCCACGCCAACCACAAGCATCCATGTGATCCTTATAATATTCATAATTGATCCCAAACTATATTATGGCCAAATATTCACACAAAAGTTGAGATCTCTGTGTGGCATCATAGCAAAGGTTAGTTGGTCGAAGTCATGGAATTAAATATTTAATTAGATGCATGAGATCCCCCAATTGATTATCATCATCTACATTAATTCCTACACAATCAAGTTTTTTTCCCTTTATATCCTCTTTTCACGCTCATTTTCATCATTCATTCTATGAGAAAATCGCTCTAGTGAAAAAAATTCAAGCAATCCACCAGTGTCAAAGACTTAAGCACACATATTGTCAACCTATGATTCCATATGTGCAAGAAATTGGGTATCCCAATTTATAAAGGGAAAGTGTTGGTTCTACATATTTCTAGATGAAGAAGCATTGGTTGACCCTTCTCTACTCTACATGTATTTAGAGAGGTTTGGTCAAACATTGTCCATGATACATGTAGATGGAGAAGGGTCCACCAACCCTTATCCATATAAATATAGCATGTACACGTTTCGACTGGACCTTTTCCATATATATATATAGCACGGAGGACACTTGATCGACCCTTCTCCATCTAAAGTTTCATTTCATAGTACCCCATGATACCTACATATAACATTTTTTAGGAATTAAATATAGATGGGTTGGCCAGATAATCTCTATCTAAAACATGCACAAAGACAGTTTGACCAATTCTTATCCATCTACAAACAATATTTATAAGCATTAGTTGAATAATTTCAATGATGATTTTATCTTACAATTTCACTGAAATAATTACTAGCATCATATAAGGGTCATCTGGCACTCATCCATATAAGGTATCTTCCATAAAGGCTCATCAAATATTTTTACTATGGAATCCATTGTGATACCTACAAGCATCCATAGAAGGGTCAAACAACCATTATCCATATACTACAAGGATAAGGGTCATTTGACTCCTATCCATCTACAATCAGCATGGTGAAGAGTCATCTAGATATTTTAGGTTACTGTGTCATTTGAAATACTTATGATAATTGACAGAAGGATCGATCGAATCGTCTCCATCTTCTAGTAACATTTGTAGGAATTTAATGGATACATGATAACACATGTAGCATGAGGGAAAGGATGGAAGACCACCCAATAACACACAAACTACTAAAAAAGGGGGAAATGATAGTGGAGCCACCACTAAGTTTTATGAAAAAACCAAGAAACCCTAAGGTAATACAAAAGAGGGAAAAGATGAGAGAGACAACTACTAGTTAATTAGGACCTTAAGATCTAGTTAATGGTAACATGGGGCTATAAATTACTAGGGTGACACAATTAGATCTTAGATCGGGCCTTACCAACAAAATTAAATGAGAGAAGAGATACCAGTAATTAGGGATACTTAACTTGTGATTCCTATAATGAGTTAGAAACCTTAATGATCTAAATGAAAAGAAAATAAGGAAGAGAAGTCTCTTGGAATTCCTTGTTGAATATGATGATGCTCCCTAGGATGAAGTGGAGAGTTCTGATAGGCCTTTAAGAGTGATAAACATCCAAAATAACCTATGCACCCATCTTTAAACTCTTATAAGATAAGACTTTCCTTGATCTTCAATACAAAGATAAATATATGTAATATAACCAAATCAACACTAGATATACTATTGTAAAGATAAAAATATAATTAAAATGTAGACTCGGGAGACCCTAGTGCCCTTAGTGGGGATGAAACCTTCATTTCCCTAACTACAATGGAACCTCCCTTGAGGTTGTAGGGTTGAAAATTCTAAGGTATGAGTGGTATTGTGGCAATGAAGACGCCCTAGGATGAGCCAATCAAACCTACAATCTTGGAGCCAAGCTATACAAAGGAGGTCCCTATGGAGGTGTTGAAGATGACCAATGCAATCATCCCTAGGGGCTTGAGAGAGATGGAAGAATTTTGGTCACTAATCCAAGTGTGTACCTACAAATTAGGGTTTTAAAATAAAAAAGAGTTGGAAACATTCAATACTTTAAAAAGAGAAATTGAATGGTATAAATAGGCAAAGGACTGGCTAAAAGGAATAAGATAACATTAGGTTATCCATTCAAGGATTTGAATCATACAAAACCACCATACTGCCTCTTTTGACTTCATGTTATGGATTTGGTATAAGGGTACTACAAGTTTTAAGCCCAAATAGACTCTACTATGTGACTTGCAGATTCATAGTCACGGTACCCTGAGGAAACCCACGGTATGCTCAGTGCCAAGAGATCGCGTAGGTTTTTAGGTGTTTGAATCAAAGTAACTAGGTAAATAGCAAGTTTTAAATAGATTTGGGTGGATATGGACTTGAAATTTTCCATACTAAGTGACAATGGACCCATCCAATGGATTTGTACCCCCAATTGGAGCTATGAAGTTAGGGAATTCACCAAAAGGGTGCCCCAAGAATCAAGTTGAGTCAAACTAGTGGACAAGGACTAGAGACTAAGGAGAAAAGGAACATAAGGAACTCTTGTAACTACTAGACATCCTATACAAGTCCCACATCTAGGCCAATGCTAGGGGGAATCCAAGTAGGTGATTCCTCACATTAAAGAAATGGTTGAGAGGTATTGTAACATCATTGGATGGGTCATGTATGAATATAGCATATGAGTGAACACATAATACACCTCCTAGAGGGTAGGTGTATATGATTACCTATGTGTGGATCTCATACACTTCATTTGTCTCCCCTTGTAGGAGATATTATACATGATATGGGAATAGTGGCAAGTTGCTAGGAAGGAGAGAAGTAATTCAATGCATGGGAGTGGTCCAAGGGTCCTTGTAACACAAGGCAATGTCGTAATATCATAATGGCAGCCTCCACTAGTTGGCCCTTAACATCCCACAATACATGAGAAGGCCAAAATTCCTCAAACATAAGTGCAAAGTGAATCCATAAGGGTGCCTCGTGGATCATTACAACATTATGCATGTAGCAGGAAAAAGAGAAAAAAATATCAACAAGCAAGTGATGCATGTCAAGAAAAAATGTCCAAATAGGGGGAACACACAAGCTTAACTACTACGTAAAAATGATAGAAATTAAACTATGAATACATAAATGAAAGCAAATCTAACTATCATGTGAGTGATACAATAGCTAAATTGTGTGGGATTAGAAATAAGCAAGCCCTAATTATCATGTTAAGTCCTAATTATAGTTAAAACATGTAATTAGGGCTTAACATGATAATTAGGGATTGCTTATTTCTAATCCCACACAATTTATCCATTGTATCGCTCACATGATAGTTAGATTTTCTTTCATTTATGTATTCATAGTTTAATTTCTATCAATATTACATAATAGTTAAGCTTGCTTGTTCCCCCTATTTGGAAATTGTTTCTTAACATGAACGACTTGCTTGTTAATATTTTTTTCTCTTTTTCCTCCTACCAACATAATGTCATAATGATCCATAGGGCACCCTTGTGGATTCACTTTGCACTAATGTTGGAGTAATTTCGTCCTTCTCATGTATTGTGGGATGTTAAGGCCCAACTAGTGAAGGATTCACTTATTATATTACGGCATTTCCTTTTATTACAAGGACCCTTGGACCACTCTCATGCACTAGATTACTTCTCTCCTTCCTTGCAACTTGCTACTATTCCCATATCAGGTATAATAGATCCTACAAGGGGAGAAAAATGTAGTCTATGAAATCCACACATAGGTAGTCACATCCACCTACCCTCTAGGAGGTGTGTTGTGTGGCTCACTCCTATGTTATATTCATGCATGACCCATCCAATTGATATTGCAATACCTCTCAACCATTTCTTTAATGTGAGGGATCACCTAATTGGAGTCCCCATTGCCTTGACCTAGATGTGGGACCTGTATAGGATGTCTAGCAGTTATGAGAGTTCCTTAAGTTCCTTTGCCCCTTAGTTTCTAGTCCTTGGCCACTAGTTTGACTCAAATTGATCCTTGGGGCACCCTTTTGGTGGATTCCCTAACTTCATGGCTCCAATTGGGGGTAAAAATCCATCACATGGGTCCATGGTCACTTAGGATGACCAATTTCAAGTCCATAGCCACCCAAATATATTTTTGATTTGTTATTTACATAGTTCCTTTGATTCAAACACCTAAAACCCTATGCGATCTCTTGGAACTGAGCATATTGTGGGTTTCCTTGGGGTACCATGACTATGAATATGTAAGTCACATAGTAGAGTCTATTTGGGCTTAAAACTTGTAGTACCCTTATACCAAATCCATAACATGAAGTCAAAATAGGTAGTATGATGGTTTTGTATGACTTAAACCCTTGAATAGATAACCTAATGTTATCTTATTCCTTGTGGCCAGTCATTTTCCTATTTATACCATTCAATTCCTCTTTGTAAAGTATTGAATGCTTCCAACTCTTAAAACCCTAATTTGTAGGTACACACTTGGATTAGTGACTAAAAATCTTCCACCTCTCTCAAGCCCCTAGGGATGATTGCAATGGTCATCTCCAACACCTCTATAGGGACTTCCTTTGGATAGCTTGTCTTCAAGCTTGTAGGTGTTATTGACTCATCCTAGGGTGTCTTCATTTCCATAGTACCACTCATACCTTAGAAGTGCAACCATACAACCTCAAGGGAGGTTCCATTGTAGTTAGGGAAATGAAGGTATCATCCCCACTAAGGGCACTATGGTCTCCCTACTCTATTTTTTTATTTTATTTTTATCTTTACAATAGTAGATCTAGTGTTTATTTGGTTATATTGCATACATTTATTTTTGTGTTGGACATTAACGCAAGTCTTATCTTATAGGAATTTGGAAATGGGTGCATAGGTTATTCTAGATGTTTATCACTCTTAAAGGCCTATCATAACTCTCCACTTCATCCTAGGGAGATTCATCATCTTCAACAAGGAATTCCATGTGACTTTTCTTCCTTCTTTTCTTTTCATTTCGATCATTGATGTTTCTAGCTCATTATAGGAATCACTAGTTAAGTAACCATAGTTACTTGTATCTCTTCTCTCATTTAATTTTTTGATAACACCCGGTCTAATATCTAATTGAATTACCCTAGTCATTTGTAGCCTTACCCTTCAGCATGCTAATTATAGATGGACATGAGTCAAACGACCTTTCTCCTTGCAATAGATGGATAATGGTTGATTGACCCTTCTATGGATGCTTGTAGATATCGCAATGGATTGAATCCATAGTAAAAAAGAGTCGATGAACCTTTATGGAAGATACTTTATATGGATGAGTGTCAGACAACCCTTATATGATGTTAGGGACCTAACCCCTCACATAGGTAAAATAATATATTCCGATGTAATAAAGGTCAACATTAATAAGGCCTATCAATAAGGAAGAATAAGTCCAATGTAAGGAGACCTAATAGAATCTTCCGCTTCTAGAAAGATCTTCCTCTAGATGGTTCTTTTGATAGACATATTTAGTATAAATAGGAGTCGAGGGTATGAGAACTTTTGTCTTGGATATTATTGTAATAGAGCTCTGCTCGACTGGAGGTTGCCCCCTCAAAGAGGCAAGTGAGCATTGCTCTTAGTAATCAAAGTGCTCTTTCTGGTGTTATTCTGGTATCATTTTGGTATTATTGTGGTGTTGTTCTGGTTATATTGTTGTTCATCTACCATTTCTATCATTTTATTTATGTTATGCATACTTTGTATATCTGGAATATTACAAGTGGTGTCAGAGCACTTTCCTCGGCAAAAAATTGTGGGTTAATTTTTTTTCAGGGTAGAGACGTATTCTAACGTCTTTAAGCTATAGAGATCTGTCATTATGCGCATAAACTTGCGGTCGAGGATTCATACACGTAGGAAATACAAGTGGTACTTAAGCGCACATATGTTGGCCACCCTTGTAACCCTCGTTGGTACCCCTTCAAGTGGTAGCGCATCAGACAACACCTGTATACGGATCGACCTAGATTTCCTGAAGCCCTCTTTAGATAAATTGATCGGTCCTCTGACTGCTATAGTGCCACCAACAACAGCACTCGAGAAGATACTCTCTAGTACCTCGGTAGTCGGGTAGTACGGCTAAGGGCACGGTCTAGCCTCCTTAGTTGGCGCCCTGAGATATTGGGTTGAGTACTATTGTAGGACCCCACACGTATATCAAAGAGCTATAGCACAAGGTAAACCCTTGTCTGTAGAACCCTTGAACACCTAATCTTTGGGGACGAAAACAAAAAAAAAACAACACAGACAAGATCTATTGTCGCGCAATTGTGTATCTTGCATTAGAGTTGCCAAATCACTACACATTTCTTCCTGATTAATCATTTGGGCATTTCATCACTGCAGTATTCTTCAGATCGGAGTATACCTCTGCAGGTGTAAAAAACAATTAAAAAAAAATGGATTTTGTTGCACCATTATTTGAGACCTGTTCCATTGGATTTCTCTCTTCGCCCTTGTCACATTCATACCTATCATTTTTCAACAATTTTTTTGACCCCACCCGCCCCTTTTCGATTCCCTCGTCATCATGGCCCATACCCGTAGCCAAGACTTGGAAGCTCTCTTCAATACCTTGCAATCTAATTTCATAGAGACCCAACAATAAGTGATACAACTCAATGCCAATATTGCCACCATTAATAAAAACATGCATTCCTCCATTGTCGCCTCAATCTAGGAACTCAAACAAGACCTCAAATAATACATTACTACCCAGCTTGAATCTGTCACTACGATGATCTGCACCAATTTGAATATCCCTGCAAATCCTCCCTTATCTGACCCACCTTTTCATACCGAAGTTGAAACTTCCTCTCATTCCCATAATTTTCAGCCCCATCACTTTCAGCGTGACCTACACCTTCCACGTGTGGATATAACCAAATTTGATGGCTTGGATCCCACTGGTTGGGTAACTCAAATGGAACATTATTTCTCTTTGTACAACATTACGAATGAGTTGGCCAAACTCCGGTATGGTGTTCTCCATCTAGATCAAGAACATTGGCAATGGTGGCAATGGAGAAAAACTGTCTGCCAAGGGTATGTTTCTTGGACACACTTTGTGGCATAGCTTTATCAATGCTTTGACACTGACACCAACCATTTAAGTCGTTTGACAAATTTGAAACAATATGGCACAGTGGAAGACTTTATAGTTGTTTTTGAGCGACTGGATTTTCGTACAGAGGGCATGTCTAATGCTTTTTTCCGAGAATGTTTTATCAGTGGCCTCAAGGATGAGATTCGTGCCCATGTCCTCATGGATCGACCTCAAAGTTGGGTGGAGGCAACTAAAAGAGCTAAGGAAACACAACAGGTTGTTTCTTCTCAAAACCGGAAACCCTCCTTTATTCCTCGCACTAAACCAGTAAATCCCACTCCTCCTTCTACTCCACTAAATATCCAAAAATTGACCAGGGATGAAATGGTTGAACGCCAACTCAAAGGCCTTTTTTATAATTGTGATGACAAATATTTTTCGGGACACAAGTGTAAGGAACTAAATCTTTTCATGGCCATCTCAGAGGATGTTTCGAAAGAGGATGTTGAAGCTCCCCTTGTGTCTGTGTCACCTGAACCCATAGACATAACCCCTCCCTCAAACCCTTTCGAAGTAGAACCGGTCATTTCTCTAAATGCTCTCATTGGCTTCTCTACTCCCCAAACCCTCAAGCTAATTGGTTACATCAACCATAGGAAGGTCATCATTCTTGTTGATAGCAGAAGCACCCATAATTTTATTCATCGCTGCATTTCCCAAGAAACTCATTGTTATGTCCATGCAGTCAATAATTTTCAAATCATGATTGCCAATGGCAGGTCCATGAAATGTGGAGGTCATTGTGAAAATGTGTGTCTCCAAATTGGTGACTACCACCTGAAATATCATATGTTTGCTATCGACATGGGCGGTTGTGACATTGTGTTGGGTGCAGACTAGCTAAGTACTTTGGGTCCCATTCTCATAGATTTTAAGGAATTAACCATGAAATTCGACTAGGAGGGACAACAATATAAGTTCCAAGGCATCGTCGTCGATTCCCCTGAGATCATTAGCTCCCATTGCATGGAAAAACTGCTCAAAAAAGGTCATTCTGGCGTTATTGTCCAACTCCATGCCATACAAGCAACTGAGACACCCTCTGTGCCGCAGGACCTCCAATCCATCCTCTCTAAACATCAAGTGGTTTTTTCCACTCCCCAGGGACTCCCTCCTTCCCGTGGTGTTCATGGTCATTCCATTCCCCTTGTCCCAGGAATCCTTCCTCCCAATATTTGTCCCTGTCGTCGCCCCTTTTCCCAAAGAAATGAAATTGAGAAAATGGTTCAAGAACTACTCAACACAGGTGTTATCCACCCTAGTACGAGCTCCTACTCTTCTCCTATAGTCATGGTCCTTAAGAAATAAGGTTCTTGGTGCATGTGTCCTAACTTCCGCGCCCTCAACAAACTCACCATTAAAAACAAATTTCTCATTCCTCTCATTGATGACCTCTTGGATGAATTGAGTGGCACCCAGTTCTTTACTAAACTTGATCTTTGTTCTGTCTACCACCAGATCCGTATGAAAGAAGCAAACATTCCTAAGACTGCCTTTAGAACTCATGAGGGCCACTATGATTTTTTGGTCATGCCCTTTGGCTTGTGTAATGCTCCCTCCACTTTCCAAAGCCTCATGAATCATGTCTTCCATCCTTTTCTTTGCCATTTTGTCTTAGTTTTTTTTTATGATATCCTCATCTATAGCAAAACCTGGACAAACCATCTTTCTCATGTGGATCGAGTTCTCCATCTACTCTCTCAGCACCAAATTTTCCTAAAACAATCTAAATCTGTTTTTGGCGCCTCGGAAGTCGAGTACTTGGGTCATCTCGTTGGCAAGGTTAGCGTCAGGGTGGATCTGAAAATGATTGAAGCTATGTAAGACTAGCCTCACCCAAAGACTCTCAAAAGATTGCGTGGATTTTTGGGCTTAATAGGTTATTATCACATGTTTGTTAAGAATTATGGAAATATTGTGGCACCTCTCACTGCACTCCTTAAAAATAATTCTTTCACTTGGACTCTAGTAACTGCTCAGGCTTTTCAAACCTTGAAGATGGCCATGTGCACCACTCCAGTCCTAGCCCTTCCTGATTTCACAAAGACCTTTGTCCTAGAATGTGATGTTTCAGGGAAAGGAATTGGTGTTGTCCTTATGCAAGAGGGTCGGCCTTTGGCCTTTACCAACAAACAACTATCTGAGTGAAATCTGGGAAAATCAATCTATGAAAAGGAAATGTTGGCTATTTTGCATGTTGTTGATCTTTGGTGCCCTTATCTATTGGGGCAACACTTCCAAATTAAGATATATCATCAAAGCCTCGAGTATTTTCTAGAACAACGCATTTCCTCCCCGAAGCAACAAAAATGGGTGACTAAAATCTTTGGATATGATAAGAGATCATTTACAAGAAAGGAAAATACAATGTGGTTGCCTATGCATTTTCCCGAAAATATGAAGATGAAAGTTCTTTTTTTTTCTCTCTCCTTCATTGTACTAGATTGGCTCCAAGATGTTCACCAGGAATGGCTACAAGATCCCAAAAGTTCACATTTGATACAACAATTCCAATCCAATTCTCCAATTTCCCAGGGTACTCTTGGCTCCATGATGAGATTTGATACAAAGTTCATTTATATTTAAGTAAATAGTCAAAACTTAAAACCACGGTACTTTTTGAGCTTCATACTACACCCACAGCTGGGCACTCCGAGTTTACCAAAACCTATGACGGGATCAAATATTCCTTTTTCTGAAATGGTATGAAACAGGACGTTCGTAATTTTGTGGTTGAATGTGATGTGTGTCAACGCAATAAGGGAGAAACAGTCAAATCTCCTAGCACACTACAACAGCTTCTGATTCCACTTGCTATTTGGAGGGATATCTCTATGGATTTTACCGTAGGCTTACCTAAATCAGGAAATAAATCAATCATCATGGTGGTAGTTGATCGTTGTTCCAAGTATGTTCATTTCTGTGCTCTTCAACACCCATTTACAACATCCACCGTGGCTCAACTTTTCATGGATCAGGTCTTCAAGCTTCATGGCATGTCGCATTCTATTGTTTTTTATCGTGACCCAACTTTCACCAATAATTTTTGGCAAGAACTGTTCAAGCTACAAGGCACCCAATAGCATCTCAGCACAGCTTATCATCCCTAGACTGATGGTCAAACTGAATTTGTCAGCAAGTGTTTGGAAACATATTTGAGGTGTTTTGCCTCGGAAAAGAAAAATCAGTGGGCTCAATGGTTACCACTAGTTGAATGGTGGTACAACACTTCATACCATACAGCGACCCACATGACTCCTTTTGAAGCGGTATATGGACAAAATCCACCTTTAGTTCTCTCATATTTTCCAGGTGTATCGAAGGTCCAGGCAGTTGACTAAATGCTTACAATTCGAGAGGCTATTCTCTGTACCCTCAAAGAGAATTTGGTCATGGCCCAAAATCGCATGAAGCAACAAGCAGATCAAGGTCGATCTGAACGTCAATTTGCAGAAGGGGATCAGGTGTTTCTTCGGCTACAAACTTACAAGCAAAATTCCCTCAAGGCTGACCATTGTCAGAAACTGGTGCCCAAATTTTATGGTCCTTATACCATTCTCAAGCGTGTGGGAAAGGTGGCCTATCAATTAGCTTTGCCCAATCATTCTAAGCTCCATCCTATTTTTTATGTTTCCTGCTTAAAGAAGGTGATTGGAACTAAGTGCCAAACTCAAACCAACCTTCCCGAGTTGGACGAAGAAGGCTCCATTTGGCTACAACCACAAGCATTTTTGGACGTCTACGTCAGCGAACCATTAAGGAATTATTAGTCCAGTAGAAAGATACAACTCCAGTAGATGCCACTTGGGAACCAACTACCATTCTGCAACAATTTCCACATCTCAAGCCTTGAGGACAAGGTTGTTTTTAAGAGGGAGGACATGTTAAAGACTTAACCCCTCATGTAGGTAGAATAATATATTCCGATGTAATAAAGGTCAATATTAATAAGGCCTAGCAATAAGGAAGAATAAGTCCAATATAAGAAGACTTAATAGAAGTTTCTGCTTCTAGAAGGATCTTCCTCTAGATGGTTCTTTTGATAGACATATTTAGTATAACTAGGAGTATAGGGTATGAGAATTTTTGTCTTGGATATTATTGTAATAGATATCTGCTCGACTAGAGGTTGCCCCCTCGAAGAGGCAAGTGAACATTGCTCTCAGTTATCAAAGTGTTCTTTCTGGTGTTATTCTAGTATCATTTTGGTATTATTGTGGTGTTGTTCTGGTTATATTGTTGTTCATCTGCCATTTCTAGCATTTTATTTTTGTCCTGCATACTTTTATATCTGGAATATTACATATGATGCTAGTAATTATTTCAATGGAATCGTAAAATAAACTCAACATTGAAATTATTCAACTAATGCTTATAAATACTACGTGTAGATGGATAAGAGTTGGTCAAACCTTATTTATGTGTGTTTTAGATGGAGAAGATCTGGCCAACCCATCTATATTCAATTCTAAAAAAATGGTATATGTAGTTATCATGGGGTACTATGAAATGAAATTGTAGATGGAGAAGGGTCGATCAAGTGTCCTCCATACTAGATGTATATGGAGAAGGTCTAGTTAAAACTTGAACATGTTATATTTGTATGGGGAAGGGTTGGTCGACCCTTTTCCATCTACATGTATCATGGACAATGTTTGACCAAACCTCTTCAAATACATGTAGAGTAGAGAAGGGTCAGTGAATGCTTCTCCATCTACATGTAGCATGGGTTATATTCACTAGTTATAAGGTTGACTTCAATATGTTTAGGTGTTGAGATCCTTTGCTTGACTATGTAGTGACAAGATCACCTTTATCAACAATGGTAGTCTCACTAGGAATAGTACTTGAGGTTGTTCTCATGACTTGCTCAATTTCAATTGTTATCTTCTTTATATCCAAAGCTTGCTCATGACCTAAAACTCCTATCGTGTATTCTTCCTCCTCACGATCTTCATGAGTGTAAGTCCTCTTATACCAATTGTTGTTCACTAATTTTCAGCCACCTTAAGGGGATCATGCAACTTGGAATACTCTTCTCCAAACATGTATTTATCTATGTCTTCAACATCCATCAAAGAAAACACGCCATTTGATAAGCTATACACTCCTATAGATATAGAGTATGAGGGACAACACTTCCATTTTTGGGCCAACACTTTGTTAAACCCATACCAAATTGTCTAATATGCAATTTCCCTTAAAACACTACTATGTTTGGGATGTGTTTGGGCAAGGTATGAGGGCACTCAGTGGCACCATAAATTCTGATATAATTGTTGTCTATATCTATATACCAATCTGTCATTCCTCTAAAAAATCTAGAACATCTCGGTTAAAGATTAGCCACTTATTAGAAGAAGTAGATGTTGCATTGAAGGAAAAAACAAAAGCAGAAAGTGCAATGTCCATGGGAATAAGAGTTGGAAAAATAATAATTAAGATTGATGTTGTGCTTTTTCAATGTTGCTTCTAAGGCATCCATCTTCTTAAAACATTTAGACTCTAAATAACCATCTCACCCACAAAAATTGCAACATCACTCAGTGTTCTTACTTTTTTATTTTGGTCATTTGTCACCATTTGGATTAGCCAGTAGAGAGAGTTTATGACCCTTGTTTTTCTTGTTGTTGCAAGGACATTGCTTCTTTGGATGCTTGGATTTATCCTTCTATTGGGTCACAAGGCTTTGTTAGATGTGTTTGTAGTGTTGATCACTCCAAGATGGCAAAGCATATCTTGTTCTTTAATCAAATAATCACAAAAAGATTCAAGAGAGGGTGGTTTGTAAGCAGCACCTAGAGCTTTTCTAGTGGAGTGAAAAGTAGATATAAAAGCATAATATGCACTATAAAGCTTAGAAAAAATAAAATATATACATCAGTCATCCTTTATTTCTATTTAATAATCTTCAAGTAAAAGTCCAAGTGTTTTGAACTTAAATAGATAATCTTCAATGCAAGAGAAATCACTAGGATTTAAAGAAATTAATTGGTTTTCAAGTTGGTGGGCTCAAATCTCATTGTGTTTATTAAATACGGTTTCCAGTTTTTTCTAAGCTTCATTTGGGTCATCTATTACTTGAAAGTGAAAGCATAAATCACTAGAGATTGGCATTATGATTAATCCACATGTTGCATCATTTTAATTATCTCATTTTGTTTTCTTTGAGCCATCAATGGGAGCAATTTGTTTTCCCATTGTGATAAAATCATTTACTTCGTAATACATCATCGATATGGGGTTTCCATAAGTAGTAGTTTGATATCAAAAGTGTTGAAAACGAACTCAGGATGTTAAAGTTAGTAATTTTTAAGAAAAACATAAAAAGTAACTAAAGTGTCGCCCACATGGTGATGGATGCACAATGAGACCGTTGAGTAAAAAAGTTCCATTTTTTTTTCTAACTTTGCCTATAAACTCACTTTTACAAATAAGTTATTTTTACATGAAGTGACCCACTTTTATAAAATAAAAAATTATTATTGTTACGATGAAGTTACGAAGTTATTTTATAGTGATTCACTTTTATAATTTAAGTGAAATGCACTTTACAATAGAATTACATAACAACTTTTATAATTTAAGTGTACTGCATTTAACAATAAAGTTATGTGATAACTTCAGATTGCATGAACTTTTTCAAAAAGTAACTTGATGAAAAAAATTATCAGAACTCAAGACCTCTTACTTAATAAAGTTACTTTCAACCAAGATTGCAAAATATATAGCAAATGTTATGAAGGAGGGGAGCTTTTTTTTACTCTTGGCCTCAAAGTGCAAGTTTATCCCAAAACCCTTTTTTTTGCCTCCAAAAAAATTCAATACAAACGTATACAAAAACAAGCGAAATTTCGAAAATATATATATATATATATGAAACTTAAAAATATCAAGCTGAAATCTCAATTAGCCTACCCAGAAAATGCAAGTTTTTTCTTTGTTTTTTAATTACTGAAATCGCATAAAGCACATAGTGAAGTTTATATGTTGAAAATAAAACACTTTCCGCTTTGTTTCTGATTTGTCGAGATTGCACAAAATACACGACAAAGAGCATATGCAGACCAAAAAGAGTTGCAAACCGAGAATATAAATAGAAAGAATGAAATATTAACACAGTAAAAAACTATAATATAACTTTATACCTTTGGATTTGACAAAAATGGGCATATCTTAAACAAACAAAAACATTTTTTGGTGAAACGAAAAAGTGTTTCCAACTAAAAGCAGTGCTTCGGACGCAATGGAATAGCTCACTCGGGTCAAAAATGCATAGAAATAGCAGAACCCAAAAAACTTTCGATGCATGCAACAAAAGAGGCTTAGAATCTCAATCAACAACATGAGTGAGCCTTCATATGAGTTTTGGAACCATGTTCGACAAACATGGTATTTTAACACAGATTGAACACCTTAAGAAACCATTCACACAAATAGATCAAAGATCAATAGACCGATATTTTACGTGGTTAAAACCCTCAAAAAGGAAAACAGTGCACACAACCCCAGCCAACACAACCACTTGAGGCAATATAATAATGCAAAAGAAAATAATTTTACATATGAATTTCTCGCAATCAATCATCAACAAATGACCCTCCATGCTCTTTAAATAGAAATCATAGACCAATTGGGTGCTAAGCGACAAATCAATATATTTTTTAGTATCGAGGAGAATGAGAACCATCAAATCCCCTTGTTTCGATAGGTTAGGCCGAGACATTGTAAAGGTTCAATTTGTTGTGCTGCAATTAGTAAATCAGCAACTAGATCCATAGGAAAGTTGTGAGCATTATGTTCATGCATAACTTCCATACCTAGGTTAGCACGATTAATGATGTCGGCCCAAGTGTTAATTTCACGACCTTGACTGTCAACTACAGATTGGTTGAAAATTTTGGTTGAAAATTAATCCATTTAAATTGAAATAAAACATATCGGATTACATAACTACAAATACATACTAAGGAAACATATTAAAGAAACACACTTTACCTAAAAACACATTAGATGAAATTGACCTTAACTAACTCGTAAGTGTCTAAATATCCTAACACCTTTCCTAGATTTCTTTTAATGCTCCATCAAATTTATATTTGTTACAGTCTGACTTCCATTCCTCTAACAGGGCTTGGACTCATCAGAGCTATCCCTTATTATGATCTTAGTTGAAGAGCTATCCCTTATTGTGATCTTAGTTGAATAGTACTGATTAAAACATAATCATGACGTCCATTTTATTGCCCTATGAACAAGTGAAGAAATGTTAAATATGTCAAAGTACTAATGTTCTGTATCATCATGTACCTATCTCTCGTTCCCATGTTTAAAAAAGTGCAGTATGTGCAGTTATAAAATAGCATTTGTTATAACCATACTAGACTGTAATTTTAGTTGAAGCAAACAACTTATAAGATTTTCTGCAATGGGATGAAGACAAACTTACTTAACAACGCAAAGGCAGAAAGAGTCTTATTCATAAATATGCCTTCTGGTAAGTGAGATTGTTTATTGGAAAACTACTAAAATTTAAAGACTTCTGAAAGCAGCAGCAAGAGTTCAGCGCCAATAAAATATTGTACAAAAGGTTCCAACTTGTCCCAAGAAATAAGTTCATTGGAAGATGGAATGTGAGAACTGCGTAAGTTACTACTTTTAATCCAAGATGCATAAACTTCTGTGCTTTGCCACCAGATTTTATTGCTAAAGTCCCAGATAACATTGAATGTGAACTTTAACCTGTGAGAATAACAATTACAGTACAGATCCTTTGAATAATTCTGAGAAGACATAATAATTATGTGCTTCTGCTGGCAAAGGACCTGTTTAGGAAAACTTATAAGAATTGCATTTGTAGATGAGATTACACCCAAATTGTAATGTTAATAGATATACCACCAAGACCAATTAATGAATCATGGCAGACTTGACAACAACTCCCCCATCAAATTTGTATGATGTTAAGGCAGCTGAAATTAACTAAATCATTCTAAGGTCTCACTAGGCCACAGCTGCTTCCAAGTTAAAATTTCCTCCTTTGTTTGTAACTTTCGAATTCCCCCATAAAATCCTTCAGCTTCGTTGCCTTCTTCATGATGATCGTTTCTATTAATTGCTGCACGCCTCCATCGTGATCCAGATATATATTGATTGAACTCTAGAATCACAGTATCTGCCAAAGGTTGGTTTATTAGTATCTACTTAAACGCAAACATACAGAATCATTTCATACATAACTACATACGTTTTTCATGTTTTTATAATATGCACTGGGATATTTTTCATAGTTACATATTCAGTGATCTATAGTGCTAAAAACTAAAAATGGACACAATCAGTTTAAAACCAAGAACAATACATTTAACGGATTGGGTTTCGTGGCTTTCCAATATCATTTATAAAAAAATAATGAAAACTGAGTTGACTGTAGGTTGTCACGGTAGATTCGAAATCTAGACATTAGCATCAGTCAGAGAAAATGGACAAATAACTCAGGTTATTCATGGAAATCTGTCAAAAAATGTACATAAATGTTTGCAGTAACCTCAATCTTGTACTAGTGATTTTGGAGTCCTTTTTCTGGGGTAGGAATTTTGTAGTGTTCTTTAATTTTTGCAGAGTTAATTGCTGATGTTACAAGCATATTTGCACATGCTTCTCTAATAGCAAGTAAGAACACTAGAATAGCTACATTTTACTTCCGAAGCTAAGGTCTTGCCAGTTTGCACACATCTTCAGCTCTTAGTCAATTCTACACTGAAGGTTATGGCACGTATGAAGAGCATTTTGGCATGGTAGTCAGCAACAATACATCTGCAATATAATTCTTGGGTAAGTATTTAAAGGAACATACCTAATTCAGAATCCAATAGATCATCAAATTTTCACGGACCTAGCAGGAAGCTTTGCGACTTATACTTACATTCAAATTTTTCTAAGAGAAAATGCTTCACATTGTCAATCTCTGTCAAAAGGTACCCGGCACCCAAAAAAAAAAATGGCATAATGAGATAACTGGTGATTGTTTCGTCCGGTGATGCATGCTAACGGTCAGATTACCCAGGATGACAACCCAAATCATTGGAATTTTTATCAGCCTAGTGCATGACATCCCTATGCTATGAATATTGTGGTGCACCTATCAACAAACCACAAAACTTCCACACACATATTTGCATAAGTTATAAGATATATAATGATTGTGAATATTGCGGTGCACCTATCAACAAACCACAAAACTTCCACACACATATTTGCATAAGTTATAAGATATATAATGATGACAGAGGGAAAAAACAATATAAATGGGTCAGCACCTGCATGCGCAAAAGAATAAGGGAAGCGCACTGCTTTTCTGAAGAATAAAAGCTCCAATTGATGAAAGATACAACAGATCCAAACCCAAAACTGTTGATCCTAAAACTACACTACCAGCCTAGAAATACAAAATGACGAGATCACATGTCCTACAAAATTGGAGGGATCACACCCAAGACAACTAGTAATTAAATAAATTTACCCTAACAAAGTAATAATTTAATATTTTTTTTTTTTTAATAAAATGCTTGCTTTGACTATTAATAAAAACAAGGTATATATTCACATTTTATCCAAATCAGTGAGCTGCTTAATGGAAAATTTTAGTAATAATTTAATATTTTTTTTTGAATAAAATGCTTGCTTTGACTATTAATAAAAACAAGGTATATATTCACATTTTATCCAAATCAGTGAGCTGCTTAATGGAAAATTTTAGGGGCTGAATTTTCTTTATTGGCTCATTTTCTATGTTTTTTCCCAAAAAAAGATTCAACAATTTCCAATTTTTCCTGAAAATGATTCACTCAAATTCAATAAAATAAAATTATTTAACCTTAAAGATCGCCAAAATTTTATAGTAACTATATAAAACCCTTAAAAATTTGAATATTTTTACAAAAATATCACCAAACATTTTACAGTTTGCATATTAAGGACTAATAAGATTCACCAAGGTGTTGATATTATGGTAGCTGCGGGAGGTATTTACCTCCACGTGTAAACCTGACGAGAATAGAATATTCCGGGAAGCAAGAAGAAACCCTAATGAGTTGGCTAATAACCCTAGAAGACATGTCGGCTTAAGAAGATAACTTGTATTAGGTTATTAGCCTCCAAGAGAAGAAATCAGCCAAAAGAAATAATATATATTGAACAGACAGATACCCAAAATGAGAAGTCGGCCCAGGGAGTTAGCCAGAATTACTATAAATACAGGAGGTCAGTCTTCATTCTGGCAGGCAGTCTCAGAATTGCAGAGCAACACTTGTGCGCACTACTGAGCCCAGTTTTGTGCGCAGGTTTGGAGGAGAGTTGCCATTGCAGCTGTTGCAGCTAGCAGATCACGTTTGGCTTGGACTATCTCTTGGTTAGGGTTTGGACTATCTGATCAGCTATTGTTGGTGCGCTATCCTTGGGGAAAGGTGCGCTACGCCTTGTTTGGCTATCTAGCCTAGGGCTTGCTTCCGGAGTGATTCTCTGTCAAGGTTAAGGTGCTCGGAGGGTGGCTTCGACCTATGGTTGGGTGACAATAGCGATATTGTCAATGGTAAAACGAGCACATCCATTATATTCTAACACAAGGTTTCTACACTCTAAGATAAATTTTCATCCTTAAAATTTTCCCTATTGCTTGACAACCACCACACGCTAACTCAAACTGGGTAGGAGTCAGGACCCACTTTCAAAACCACCCAAGAAAATTATAAAAATCAAAACTGCCACTTGGGGATATGAAAACCCTAAAAGCAGTCCACGTAGCATATATCCATGAACAACAATAAATTCTAGCCTTCGAGCACACATCACAATAATCATAATTCAACCAGCCAATGGGATAAAGCCCCCTCTAGGTGGGGATCATCATTGTCCTTGAAGGTGGGTCCCATCCATCATTGGCTAGCTTTGGATCTAGGGTTACAAGTCCCATTCTTAATTATCCTGCACAGGGTCCTCAAGAGTCTTATCAATCTCTATGCAAACTACAAGAAATTATCATTCTCATACTGCGGTGGAGGGGTACAACTATGACTACATTCCATCCTCTCACAAACAGCCTAAACAACGCTATGTCGTGGCTTTCCTTTAGACCTTTGTGATTACCTAGATTGGACCAAATGGACTAGAGAGTCGATGGGAAGCACTGCATCTAGTTCCAACAATTGGTGCAAGTGCACTACATCTAGTTCAACCTTTTGAAGCTCCACATTAAACAACATATACAGATTGGTGCAAATTAGCAAGTTATTGTACCAAGAAAATGTTTTAACATTGTGCCTTATTAAACATAACATTATTTTGTTTCTTCCAAATGAGGAAACGCACTTCAATTCTCATTAGCTGCCACATTGTTGGAATTCAATGGCCCAAGGAAGTTTATCTCCGAAGAGGGTGTCATTCTAGGATATGATAATAGGGAGTCGGCCATAGAACTTAGTGACCCAATTGACTTTGCATATGTACAATACAAAAAAAGATGCTTGAGCATTTCAGATCTACCACAAAGGGAACACTTAGGTTGAGATATGCCCAAATGAATCAACCTATTAGCAAGATCCAAACCCCCATGAATGAGGGACTCGGACAAAAAGGGCCATTTTAGGTTGATTTAAAGGTTTCTAAACACTGTGTAGTAGAAGGAGCAAGGTCATTTGCTTAGATTTAAGCATCCAAAGTTTATTCAATCAACCATCCAAGATAAGCTTATGATAGATCCATTTGTAGCGGCTGGTGTGTATTTCCTTTAGGTCTTGGATTTATTCCATTTCGAGACCTTCCACCAAGGTTAGGAGATTGCAAGCCTAGCTTAATGAGCAAAGTTCAGGATTAAATCTTTAATTCAATCAAAAACTAGCATGCCTGACGAAATTTGTCTTTTTTCTCTGGCCAAAGGCACCCAATCCCAAGTTTAGGGATTGAAGATTTCTCCAACATTGTCAATGCCTCTTCAAAAAATCTCAAGCCAAGAACTAGGTTGCCTCAACCCCAAATTTTCCTTCATGCAATAAAACAAGAGAGCACCAAGGGGAATGGCCATTGATGGACAAAACAAATCTGAAAACTTGGTCCCTTCAACTGAGATTGGGTTTAACCACCTCCCAAACCTTCTAAATTCTTTGAGAAACAAAAGTACCTTTCAACTTTACATATGTTGAAGTGACAATAAGAGTTTGCAAATTGAGATTGGCCTAGGAATTTTTTCCAAGAGGATCTCTTAAGCAAATACAATTTCTCACTAGGAGTTTGGGCATGTGTATTAATCATTCCATGCCTCTCCAATCACTAGGAGTGCAACATAAGTTCGAATTGAATAAGTGAAATCCTTTGCTCTCATCCAAGTAATCCCAAAGAAAGCTATGCAGTGATTTCTGAAGTCACTCATAGGCACTAGCAGATGGGACTCAATAAGAAGAGTACTACAAATGGGTGGCTAATAAGAACTTTGTACATATCTAAAATTTGGCAACCATGGCCATGTGCCTCATCAACCATTTCTCAATCTTCATTTCCACCCCTTATATAATTATATCCCAAAGGTCCTTAGGAAAGGGTTGAAATGCAAAATGGATACCAAGGAACTTAAAAATTTGGCTAGGTTGAATTATCATAGGCCATCTCCATTAGGGCGGCTCTCAATTCATCCAAGATCAACAACTATTCACACAATCTTTCTTGTGCCTCTAAAGGACAACGAGGGACCAAGTCAACAACTATTCACACAATCTTTCTTGTGCCTCTAAAGGACAACGAGGGACCAAGTATGCATGGCCACCCTTTCATTCCTTTGTGAGGCCTTCAGACTAAAAAAGCAAACGATAATGATTGACAAACTCCTCAGTATCCCCTTTGTTTGATAACTCGACCATTGCCCATATTCATCGGATAGATTCTTTCAACAACTTCCTTAGTTGCTTAAGGCCTTGAAAAAGTCCTTCATTGGTTGATGACCCTTCTTCAGCTAGTGGAGGCGAACTCTCAATTAAGCTCCCTAGGCTCAACGAAATTTTGTCAACTTTGATAAAGTGTCAAAGCACAGAAGCCCTAGCTTGCATTTCTTCATCAAACACATTGAGTTGACGTCGTCGATTGACCTACTCCATTTCTTCTTTCACAACCTTGTGACATTTCTGTCGGATGGAAGCAATTTGGGCTTATACCCCCGAGAAATGAGGCAACTCAAACAATGGCATCCTCCCACCACACAATCCAACCATTGTCATCATTGGCCCGTATAAGTAAGAGATTCCAAATACTTTTGATGCAATTCAAATAGCTCTAGCTTTTGAAATGAGATAAATTCAAGATGAACTGAGACTTATGCATTCATAGTCACTGCACTTTTCAAAGCCGAAGCTTGAAGCGAACCCTTCAAGCTGCAAACTATGGGCCTTTTTTGAAACTCCTCGTGGTTTGGGGAGTTCAACAAAGGAGGTGGGGAGTGATCCTTCCTACCACCTCATTCCCTACAATCAAGGTCATGGGCTTGGAAGGATCCAACATACCAGAGGTTGTTCGCTTGTCAAGTTGAGCCTTTTGCAATGCAATCATCTTGTTGTTTTGGGAGTTTTTAAAAATTACCTAAACACATCCCCCATCAAAGTCATTAGTGTCTTCAACAATTGGTGAGCATGAGATTGAGGCGTTTGGTTAGCTATGGCAACAAATGGGTTTTGCTTGGCCATGAGAAAACATACATGGATCTTGTGATCTAGGCTCTGGCAATGGAAGAAAGTACTAAATAGATTAATATAGAGAACTAATTGCTTAATCATCCTGTCCACAACACACATCAAAACAAATTCCTTCAGGTCATTTCACAGGCTAAATCTCATACAAACAATTATATGGGGCCTAAGGTTGAAAAAATGTGAAGGCTTATGAAAAATAAAGGTACCTATTGGCACACAAAAAGCGCCTAAGGAAAGGTCAAAATTGCATGGGGAGGCTATGAAATTCAACCCATACCAAACAACAAAGTTGGGTAGTATATTTGGTTAAAAAACATTCAACCCAGGGAAAAAACATAAAGGTATTATGGTATACCCCTGGTCCACAATAGCGAAGGAAACATGGTGTTATTCCTCATGGAAAGAGAAGAAAAAAGCCTTTAGTTAGATTGCAAGTGCTCGGGTAACTCCAGCCATGTGGCTCCCATACCTCCTTAACCCAAACCTAAATCATGACCTTTGGAGGTACATGGATAGTACCCAAGTAATGTGTACTTCTAGAATTATAAATTTCATCATACTCACAAATAGAAATATCAATGACAATATCCTTAGGGAAATTGTCATTACTTCATGCTATACCTTCAAAACAAATTTCTAGGGTGCCTTTGTAGGAAAAATTGTGCTCACAGTTACTAGCACTAGAACTATTGTGACCACATCTAAAGATAGAACAAATGACCCATCATTGGGCCATAGATAAGCCATAAATAGCTCGCAGTGATCTTTTGGTAGGTAGCAGCTACCAGCATGCTAGTCAACACTAGCACATACAAGCTAGATTGTCAGGATAGGGAGTAATAGTGACAATCATAGAAGCAGAATGCATGCACAAGATCATCAAACCCTAATAATAGAATATTTTATGCTATCAAACTAATAATTAAATATTTTAAGATATGAGACCACACCATAATCGACCAATAATTGGTGTAATTTAGTATTTCAAATGTTGTGCCTCACTCATAATAGCTATATAGTTGAAAAGACCATGAAATGTTAATAAATTTATCAATTGGGGCATTCCCTAATTGTGAAACTACTGGACAAAGCAAATATTGTTTTGAAAAACTCAATTGTGAGATTGCTTGGGTAATTCTCTATCTCTTAGCCCCGAGGGTTATCTCAAGAAATCATGAGCCAGACGTGAGATCTCTCCCCCAAAGTTGGGGAGGTCACGGGTTCGAGTCTCTTGATCCCCTCGAGGTTAGGCTCTGTAATCAGAGCCAACGATTTACCTCGTTTAACAGCCATGGATCGTGGGAAAGTACTCTAAGGGTTTTCCATGAGAATTTCTTTGAGAAAAAGTTCTCTATCTCTTAGAGAAATCCAATAGTGTATCACATACAATATTTGTCTTAGAAAACTATATGTGTGTGTCTGTCATAACTAAATATTATTAAGTACGACCATCTACATTAGGGGTTTTATGAAGAAGGTCTAAGTAGTATCTTCTTTAGGAAAAAGATAAGGGACTCTACCTAATGCAAAACACAATTGAGGACAGTTGTGATATAAGAGGGGGAGAATGTTATGTGCCTTAATACTAGCGAGTGAAGGTTGTCCATCATAAAAATAATTATATAATTATAAAGGCCTCAAACCTTTCAAATTCCAATACAACAGTCAATCTTATGTAAATATACTTCATTAGCCATTGTAGATATTAATAAGAAGGCTTAATCAAGCTTGATACGGGTTGATAATGTTTTAATGATGTCTAGGTCAGCCTAAGTGGTCTTTAGATAAGGTTCACCCACTCAATTATCCCTCGATTACACTTAATTAAGGATTTAATACTCATTATACACTCAGTGGTTACATCAAGCCTTAATAAAGTTCACTAGACCAACAAATGGCTTATGCAAGGAAGTGACTCTTGACATAAGGTGCCCTATTATGGATTAGATAAAGCTCCTTCTTACCCTAAGCATTATCATCTAGATGATATGTAACTTATGGAACTAGCATAAAGAAGATATTGGGAGTGGGTCTATTTCAGTGACCCATTGTAATAAAATATTGATTACAATGACTTATACAATTGTCCATAGATTGGTTATTTTTATAATGCTTACCAACAATTTGATATTGGTTTTATCTAGAGGATAATGTAGGGACTAAGACCATAAACAAAAGGTGGCGTTATTGCGCTAGAAAATAAATATTTACAATTTACAACTGACATGTCACATCATAAATACAAAAGAAGTATTAACAATCTGAATTTTTTTTCTACTCTCAATAAAACTAGCGTAAATAGACCCTATCTAATCGGTGGGATGATGGAAATCCTCCTATATATTTTGATTGTTTTAGAGAAGTCATTTAGCTTCAAGCAATTGAAAGGGAGTCAATTGTGCTCATTATGATTAAAACCTAATATTTTGTCACATGCCCTATATATTCTTTACATTGGTTTAGTTCCAGAAAAAAGGAATTGGGATACTTATTTGTGACTGTAATTTTATTGACCAGTTAGAGTAAGTCAAGAGCCAAGTCAACCTGGGATGAATCTGTGATCTATAAGACCTTGACTTATGTTTGATGGAAAAGAAGGCTTGTTGAACCCAATACTCTGGTGTCTAGATACAAGATGTGAGGAAGGAATAGAAATTCTTGAAAGCCTATTGTCATACTAGTAGAGTTCAGGAACAAGTTGAAGTGGATTGTGACCCGTCTTTGGTCATTTTGTAGAAAATTATAATGTATATGCTATTATACTAAAGTTGTAATATAGTTAAAGCTCATTTGTCCCATATGGTCTTAATGTTACAAATACTTTCTGTATGAACTTGTTGAAGGATCATTCATCAAGTTATCATTAGTAATTTTCCTAAATTAAAAATGTAATTACTAATAATCCTAAATTCTTATGTCCACATACCCTGAAGCATTTATTATGGCATTAGGAGAAAATATTAAAATTATTGTACAAAGAAGGGTGGCTCTACTATAAATAGGCAATCCTTCTCTATGTGAAATCAGGCTTGAGGTTTTGGAGTCCATGAAGCTATGAAAACTTCTTTCCTATTTTGTGTCTCCACTTTTCTGTAAATGAAGATCAAGGTTCCTATACATATTTCTGATATTGCACCATTGCAGAGAAGAGCCATGTTAATAATTTCTGACACACTTATAGTTGTTGTCTACAATGACAGTGTGCCGAAGTGGAGAAAGAATTAGCTATATTCTGGAAGAAGGGTTGCACCAGGGTCTGAGTAAGTTAAAGACCAACCCCAAATCTCATTTTATATGTATTCTAATTTCTCATGTGTTTTGGCCATTAGTGAACAACTATGTACCAAAGACTGTAAGACTTTGCATGAACAACATGCATTTGCTAGAGCCCTTCCATTACCCAAGAATGTGGAGGAAATTCACAGACAGATTCTATAGGAAAGTGGAAGATAGCATTATTCATTGGTACACATTCATAAATGGTGAAGATATCTCAAAAAAACCCAGGTTTTCACAAAGAATGAGAAATATCATASAATCTATTGGAGGCTGGTTTGAGATGAAGAAATTAACATAGCTTGGGGTTTGGATCTTCCCAAGCGAACCCGTAGGTCTACCTAAATATGTGAGAGATGAAGTGGCTCTAAGAGAATTAGCAGAGAGATATTAGCCACAAACAGGAAGTTCACAAGCCAGAATAAGACTTATCATGTAAAACATGGAAGCAAGATTGGTGGCCTTACTTTTACTAGGGAGTTAATTGAAGGAAAAACAGCCGGTGCATACCCTCCAGATGAAACATGCACAATTCAAAAGATGCCTGATTATGACCCAAAGATGATAAGACTTTAGAATAACTACACGTATAACCTAGGAGTTTTCTCATGACTAGTAACATAACAAATGACCCTATATGTTATAATATATTGATAAGAAAGGGATCTATAACATTAAGATCATAATAAAACTATTGACCCTAAAATATATTACAACTTCATAATGTACCTTAAAAATTTACAAAGAAATAGGTAGAGTTAGGATACAGTCCACATCAATTCCTCTCCCTTACAAGAGCATTGGGCCTTAGATTTCAGACTTTCCCTCTGCAGTGGATTAGCAAACGTGTTTAAGTAGTTAGTAGTTCTGTCAACAGAAATGAGAGAAATACTTGTGTTGAATGAGAAGCTAAATAATTTGTCAATGAACTACTGGAGTTGAATGAGAAGGTGCATAATTTGTCAATGGACTACTAGAGATTTATGAGAAGGTACATAATTTGTGGATGGACTACTATAAGCTATCAGTAATATGAGTACTATAAACAATCAATACCACACGGTGAGGAGGACAATATTCAATGAAAAGAGCAAGCAAGCCTCAACAGATTAGACAATTGGTGCTATGAAGCATCCATAGTTGATCTATCTCATCGGAGCAATTGTGAAGAGCAGGTGGTGTCATAACCCAAATGCTACTAGAGCACAATTTTAAGAGGTGAGAGATGCCACTTCTAATTGAGGAAGCTGAGAAACAATTAATGGAGGGATCTCAAGTGGAGTCCCAATTACATTAATGAGTCTTCATCAGTGGATCTATAAAGAGCTTTTCCTTCCATCATATTGTCAAGAGATGTGTCGTTGTCTTCTATATGTGCATTAATTTTATGGTGCTTGGGAAAGTGTTAGCTATTAAGAATTGTATTGATAGTGTTACACCTCATATTGTATGAGGTTCCACTTTGTGATTTTCATCGCATTTGTGGAGATTTGCAGCTAGTATCTTGGAGCATTGGACCGACTTGGGGGGAATTCATCTTCATAGAGCCTTTTCTCTTCATGGCATCAGATCATTTGATAGAGGTCTTTGGTTTGGGGAGTCTCACTTCTCCTTGGTTGGTTGATTGTGCTAGCTGGTTTGGTGGTCTTCTCACATGTGCTTGCCTTGTTGATCACCCCTTGGTTGCATATTTGATGGTTGTGGAGCTTGCTATCTCATTATGGTGTGGTTGATATGCTTATCTTGGATATGGATAATGGTTCTAGTCCCCCAAGGGGTTAGAGGATGTTGTTAGGAGATAGATGTTTCATGACATTGTTGGAGTTTCCTAGTGACTTTTGCATAGTGATGTTGTATTATTTTTGTCACTAGGAGGGGGTGTTCTACATGGTCCTCTTGTGTTGATGTGTGGTGGCTAGATGATCGGATGGTTAGCGTTTCTATTGACCCCTTCTCTTATGATGTTGATGTGGTTAGATGATGGATGTGTTGTGGTAGTGCATTTTACCTTGGTGTGATTTTCCTAGGTGATATGACTTGGGGATGGGGGGGTAGGGTACTACATACATCTTTGGTAATCAAGCCTTTTTCTAAGGATTGATGAGGTTTTATTATGGTATAGTCATTCAGTGGTGCGCCCTAGGTTCAAACCTAGGGGGAGCTTCTATTTTGTCATTATGTTGTTATCATGGTGGTCTTTGCTAGAAGAAATAATTTGTGTGCATGGTACAACATTTGTCGGAGTGCACCCCTCTTACTAGCACACATGTTCATGTTGATTTAATCAATTGGTGACTATTGGAAGGTTGGATTATGGTTTTATTTCAGCATTAACCTTTGTGCACACATGTTGAGGTTTATTTAACTACTCAGTGGTTAAATTAATCCATTTTATTACCTTAGAGGTTAACAGCTTGAGTTCCCTACTTTACTTGGCAGTTATTCACACTTAGAAGGATTATTTGGAGGTTATTTGAGGCTTTATCATGGAGCACTCCTCTCTTGGGCACAATTTCCAAGGTTTACATGCATTATTGTATTGTTGGAGAGGTTGGCACATTCTCTTCGGCCACACTTTCTCTTGTGCACATGTTTTGATGGGATTTGTTGATGGTATTGGGAAACAACACATGGTTTTGGCATGGATATTGATGATTTCCAACCACCTTGGCACTTCTTCCTAGGGTGCACTTCACATGGAGATATTATATTATTTGTTGGGTGGTTGAGGTAGTTACATGGCACAATTTTCTAGGGCACACCTCTCCTAGGTGCTCTCTCATCTTTATTGCATGGTTAATTCAGCTACACTTGTCATCTTTTGACCTTCATTGGAGAGCACCCTCACCTCTTTAACTTGGCATATACACTATTCTAATTGAGGTGGTTATGGAGGGGTTTTATTGAGAGGCATGGTGGCATACTTGGAGGGCCACACATGGCACATTGCATGCCCTTGCTTTTTCTTCTTACTATATTTAGAGCATATTCTTGGAGGGCGCACTTCGGGAGACACTTCTTGCTATTTATGGAGGTATATATTTTATTATTTCATGGAGTTTTGGCATAGTCAAAACCCTAATTCACCCGTATCTCTTTGGATTTATCTTCTGGAGATGGCCCACTTGCTATTTTGGGGTTTGACTACTTCATTTCTTGTGGAGTGCTTCATCTACTTGACACCTTACACATTCATCCGTGGAGTTGGTTGCCTTGGGATTCACACATGTGGATTGGTTACATGCATTTTGTAAACCCCTTGCTATTTTTGGAGGTTAGTTATGGAGCATTCTCTTAGGAGGACTATTTTATTGTTTATGTCTCATGCACCTTGGAGGAAGCACTTTGTGAGATTTCCTAGGTGGAACCTTGATCACATCCTCCTAGGTTGAACATCACTTAATTATATTTTGCAAGCATCCATTCTTGGAGGGAATATTCTTGTGGACCTCTTGCATGTTGACCTAGTTACCATGCCTATTTTTAGTTGTACGTACTCTCCTGGAGATTCTTGGTGTAATCGTTTTCCTATTTGTGGAGGGTGATTTCTCCTTGGGAAGCTTGTGTCCACATATTGTCACATGGTCAACCATGGATTGAGGGATCTAACTACTCCAATGTTATATCATTTCTTTGACTTGTCATGGAGTTAATTAGAAGAAAATGATTTTTTATTGTATGAGAGAAAAGACTCACTTTATAAAGAGGATCTTCTCTCCATTGTAATCGTTGTTGGGACTTTGGGGATTGAGGAGCTCTCTCCTTAGACCTCATCTATACATCACATGCTTGGAGATTGAATGGAAGATTGGAGGTATAGCATCTTCTGTTGTGAGGCTTTATGATTGTAATGTTTTCATATGTTGATTTCTATTGTAGGAAACCCTTGTATTGTTGATGTGAAGGCCTTGCAATGAACCATGATTCATTTGGATAATGTAATGTGAGGATTTAACTTATTATTACTGTTGTTATATCTAGCTTACACCTAATAAACCTAAATGTTGCTAGCATGATATGGCATCACCTTCATACCAACATTTTGAATAGCACACCTATCTTTCTATGGAAAATTTTCTCCAATATATTTCAGCAAGCTAGGGCTGATTTGTGGCATGCATAGCAGCCCCTATTGCTTACATCTTCATGCATTCACCCTCTTTGATCTATGCTTACTTGACTCCAATCGTTCAAGGTGTGATTAGGCACTTGGTCTTGGGTTTTATACCTTCATCTTCCCTTGTCACACCATTCATTATTCCATATACTACATCCATTCATTTTTCTTAGGCTTACTCTTCACTAAATCACCTTGTCCCTCCACTTTATAGCCTTAGCAATCCCACCTTTTAGGGAAGCCTCCCTTCAATTGGAGAAGAGCCAACCAAAATTGAGAGGAAGAGTTATTGTGGTAACCAAAGTTTGCAAAAATCGTATTGGCGAAAAAATCGTAGGGGGTCCAAAAAACATCGTTTCAGATTTATCGCAAAAACATCGGCAAACATTGGCAATATATCGGCAAACTTAAAAAAATACAAAAATATTCTTTTTATTTTTATTTTTGAAACATTTAAAGCAACAATAGCATCAAATAGACAGATTGCCACATGAATATGGAAAGAAAACTGATATATAAGATATATAAGATGTAAAACTCATTGCCACTGAAAACCTATTAAAATCTATGGTGGAAAAATGAGAAATAATGGGAAAAAAAATTTACTTACCTCCAAATGAAAAAATTGTGAAGTGGATTGAAAATTCCAATGCCAAATCCACAAACCTGACCCTTGAATCCACAAAATCCTAATGGCAAACTCTTCCTTGGCTGGTTGGATGGCTTGGCTCTCCTCCTTGGCTAAATGTCAAATAAAACCCAAAAAAAATGTGGCAGATAACTTAAACCGGCGCACTTTTTCAGCAGGGGATTTTTCCCTGTCGACTTGCACTTTTTTTCCAAAAAATCGTGATTTTTTCATAAACAATTGCCAAAAAATCGGCCCAATTTTTTCAGCGATTTTTTTTCCGATTTCTTGTTTTCTTCTTCGAATCGTGATTTCTCCCATTTTTTGGCCATTTTTGCAACTTTTGTGGTAACAGTGGGTAGCCTTCCTGAGTTGCACAAGACTAGCCCCTTGGTGCTTGGGACTTTACATGATATGGGGGTGCTAGATTTTATTGTAATAGATAGCAGGATTAGAATTTGAGATTAAGATTTAGTGTCATTTATTAAAACCAATGTTATTAGAACCAAAACCAAAACAAACTGAGGTTCAAATGGAACTAGATTGAAACTGACGGAAAACCAATTTGAAAAACTAGTCTACTAAAAAATACATAAAATGAGAAAATTATATATATATAGGTTAGAAAACCAAGTTGAAAAAACAATCTACTAAAAAATACATGTTTTTCAACCTAGTTTTCCAACCTGTGTGTGTGTGTGTGTGTTGTCAATTGGGTTTGGCTTGGGTGGTTAAGAGGAAAAGTTGTTATCCTCCCCCACCCAGATTCAAACCCAATTCATGACATGTTAGCTCGTCATGGATCAATTGGGTCTAGCAAGGTACTAGCAATCTCACTCTCACTTAAGTGCTTGAGGGTGGGACAAGATGTTTCCAAACATTTCTAAACCCCAAGGGTTAACTCAAGTGGTTTGACTTGTCATGTCAAAGTCGTAATCGCTAAGGATATCACAAGATCAAACATACATAGGTCCCTCAGGGCTAGGCGTATATGTTGTTCATTGGTGGCATTCACCTTGAGTGCCATTCATGGAATGTGAGGAAGCACCTAAAGGATTCCCCTCAGGAAATCTTCCATGGTATATATATATATATATATCAATGCAAATCCAAATATGCAAAGTTGTCTCATGTATATAGCATGTAAAGGTGAAAATAGCAAAATCACACATAGTGTGAAACATATCTTAAACAAAATACATAAACATCGATGCATTAAATGGCCTTTAAAGTCCAAAAACATCATGCTAATACAAGTAACTACATATCATCAAATGCATCCCCTACATTGGGATCCTCATTATGAGTAGCATCCTTTGCATCCTCCTCTGGCCTCTACCTTGGTCCTTCGGCTACATTAGTATTAGCACTTGGTGTTAATTATGGATCCAAGTCCATCCACCCTATTGTTGCTCAAGTCAACACCCTCCAATTTTGATTAAATTGGCTAATCCAAGCATTAAAATGAGGTAGATAGATAAGATAAGATACTATTATTAATGTCCGACTAATGACCACAAAAGAAGGTCAAAGGGACTTCTGAGAACAATGATGTTGTTACAGAGCAAGAGTATCAAAAGGTCTCCTATTGAAGGCAAGATGCAGAAAACAAAGTAAAGTATGATAGAATGGAGAGTGAGATCTAAGTTGAGGCATGAACCCTTGACCCCAAGCCTAGAAACTCACTCTGAAGTGGAGATGTACAGGAGGAGAAGATCCAAGAACAAGAAGAAACCCAAAGTAATGAGATAAGTTTGTCATGGAATAGACCCATCTCTCCTACCATCCAAGGACGAATGAAAGAAGTTGAGTATAGTATGATGTCCAGAGGGAGAACTGGTGGGATGCCTAGATCGTTTGCTGTGTCGTTGTCTCGAAGAGGTAGTTTGCCACTAAGGCTTGGGGATCTCATCCATCTCTTGGGGAGGGATCTAATCTGGTCATGTCACTGAAATCTTATGGGATGGGGGAAGATCCCAGGGGTCTGCACTGATCTAGAGTCTGGAGTTGTGCTAATATCGATCTGTCTCTTAGTGCCCCTTCCTGAGAGTAGCACCGTGAAGAAGGAAGTAATTCGTTGGCTAGAGTTTGGTCTAGTAGAAGGCTAAAGAATGTGGGCTAGGAGTCTCAGAGCCTTCTACATGTATAAGGCTAAGCACCTCTCGTCAAAATATCTGAAAAATCCACTGAGGATCTAAATTCCCCCTGAATAGGTAGTGGAACCTCCCCCTGATCTCGTAATAGATGGGGCAGCGAAAGATGAAGTGCTCCTCAGTCTCAACCTCATGTAGATGACATAGATGGAAGATCTTGTCTGATCGATCGATCTAGTGGTCTATCTCTGTCCGAAGTCTATGAGAACCCACTTCGAACTAGCCTAGAGGAATGTGAAGAGCATGCACCCAATGGCTAAGTGTATATTGTAGTCGAACAATGAGCCCATATCTAAGCTCCGAGAAGTGCTCAACATAGAAGGCCATCTTTGAGCGTAACCCACCTTGAGGGTTAACCCAAGTGATCTGGATAAATTGCTTGTAAATGTCATACCTGATGATCCTGTTCAAGACTAATTAGTGGTTTTGGCTTGAGTGAAGGGTGCATCTTTACCAACGTAGTGACAAACGAGCGCAATAGTCAACGTCATCAACATCGGGCCACATAAAGGGCTTGGTGCTCTTGATTAAATGCCAATCCCATACCCTCATACATGATAGAATCCATTCCTAAAATGCTACGATCTTGTCCGCCTCGAAACATTAAAATATTGAAAATTGTTAAGTCTATTGAATTCTAAATTGGATATAAAATTCTACTTGCTTTCTATGAAGTTTGATGAGGTTGGAACCACTCTCAAACATCCTAGAACTATTAATGGTAATGTTAAAAATTGAAGTAAAAGGATAGAAAAGGAAAGATGAAGGAGAATGTGTAGATGAGTCCGCAGTTTGGGGACCGGTTCAGATTGGAACCAGCCCGAATAGGCCATGTTATCGTGGGATTTGTACTTGTGCAAAGCCCCACTACAAGTCCTCAAATCTTGCATAACTACAAAATATCCTACCACTGTCACCTTAGTAAGAATTTCCCACGTTTTAGTGATAGAAGAGATCCACCACAAGGGAGGCTTCCCTAGTGACCTGAAGGGATCAAAGTAGCAAGTATAGTAGTCAAGCCTACCACCCCCTCTATTGATCGTTGAGTAAAAGATCTAGGTCAAGGAAAGATAAGAGGTATAAAGTTGTTTGAGTACCTGCACGGAACAAGAACACTTTATAGCATGTATATTATTATTTCCAAGTTCAAAAAAGCAATAAATGTCTCTTAAAGACACGAGACAGGAAAAGTTGTTATGGCTGTTATGAATTTGCAGCAATGATCAGTAGTACAACAGCAGTTATTAAATTATAACAGCAGCAACAAATATTGATCGGAAATGCAACAATTGACAAGGGAAACTTAGCACAAATCCACTAGAACAATATCCAATTGTTAAATGCAATTTCTGAATGAGTTAGTCCACCAATGGATGAGTGTATGCAACAAATTAAAGAGTTATCAAGTGGCTGTAACAAACTTTTGTAACAGCAACAAGTTTACTAGCAAGTTTGCAAGTGTTAGTGTTAGTAAAGTTAGTAGAGAGCTGAAGAGAGTGAAAGAGTGTTTTTAGATCAATTTCACCATAAGAGAGCTATGTAACCAGTGCCTTAGGGTTATGGAGTCTTTACAACAGAAAATGCAACTAAACTTGGAGCTTCATCTAGTTGCAACCAAGAGGTAGGACTCAATCTCTAAGGTGCTAGCACATTAGGGCATTAGAGGTTGAATCTTGAGGAGAAGGATTTCTAGGGTGGAAGCACTTTTGTGCCCTAGAAACCTTTTCTCCATTCTTGTAGCTTCAACTAGGTCAAAATCAAGAAGTCTAGGGCTAAAATCCTAAAGTGTGAGCACTTTAGGGCTTTAAGAGTCTAACCCTAGCAAGGATTCCTTCACAAATTTTGGACAAAATTAACCTTGTGAGAGGTGGAAGCACTTATGCTCCTCTCTTAGGGTTTCACCAAGCAAGATGTCTAGCATGAAAAAGTAAAATTACCATGAAACATTAATAGCATGAAGATAAAATCGCAGAAATTTCACTTACTTCACTAAGATACCATGAGATAAAACCCTAATTGCAGAAATTCCATCCAAAACTCAGCAAAGAGCATCCACAACTTACCTTCCAAAGATAGTGCATGAAAGAGAAAGACCTAGTAACCCCAAGAGGGAGAACATTTCAGAAGTCTCTCAAGTCAGAGTTGATGATCCAAAAATGAAATGAGGTTTGCCTTATATTATATGAGGCATCCTCAACATAATTTGTCCACATAATTGTCAGCAACAAAATACAAGTGGAGCCGACCCCTTCGTTTGCCTCTAATATTATGCAAAAAAATGAAAAATACATCAAATAAAACCTTAAAAGGGTGACATCATGCTCCAAATGTGTGACATCAAGATAGGAGGAGATGACGTCATGCTCCTAAGGTGAAATGTTGGACCTCCAAAGGCCTTGTGGCATGCTCCAAGGGTGAATGAGTGTCAAATGAGGTATGTCCTCACCCCCAAGCGATGCAAATCATCTGGAACTACACCATCCATCAAACCCTAACCCAAATGGTGACATTAAGGGATAGATGGTGACATCATAAGCSTACAAAGTCCACGTCCAAGTGCAAGAGGAGTGCAATCTCGTCCCTAGGTGATGCCAAGGTACCTCCAAAGGAAACGTCCATCCTCTATGCACAATAGCTCCAGGGTACTCTTCCCAACCTGTGGGCTTTCAGCRCATGTATGTGGCATAATGACCAGCCTACACAAAACCAAGCCCATATGTCCATCGTCCAAGGTTTCAAGGGTGTGAGAKCCACTATCTGAAGGTGCTAAGTCACCAGATGACTCACTGCTCTCCATCACACATGCCAAAGTCCTGCAATAAGGCATAACATCCCARGCACAACCCAAGATGTCCCTCAAAGAACCATGTCAAGGCCATTCAAAACAAAGCARAATATAAGACAAAGTAAACCAATGTTCATAAGACATGTTAGTCCTTAAATCATGCAAAGTAAGTTGACGCCTAAGATACAAGCCATGTAAACAATTCACCCTAGTATCCCCTTCAAGTATCACCCAAGCCCAAGACCTTCTGAAGGTTGCCAAGTTTAAGTATGGGAGGGCCTTCATCCAGCCCTATTAGGTGTGCCACCTAGACAAGAAACAAATAACCCAGGTAGAGGGATAGATCCCGAGAGTGACAAGGGAAAGTAAAAACCCATCAAGAGTAATTGTGAAGATTTTATGGTTTAGGGCTTCCTTCATGGCTTATGGTGTCCATCTCTATGAGCGCTTTTGTTGAGGATGCGCTTGCTCTTGAGTTACCCAATATTTGTATGCCACCTTTTTCCAAACCCCTTCATTAGCCATCCTCCCAATCCCTGCTTTTATTTATAATTTTCTTTGAGGGTCCCCCTTTGTGGGTTTCCAAGCTTTAGCATTGCTTTTTTCGGATCGGGATAAGCATTGAATGACTAGAGCTCGAGTTGGACTGAATTTTGGTGGTCCTTATTTTCTATGTTCACTTTCTTTTTAGCATCAGTTTCTTATTCTTTTATAGCAGATGCAATCTACCACTAGGTCATCGGCCCCTTTCTCATGAGAGTATGGGCCATAACCGAAATTTAGAATATGTGAAAGGTCTTATGATGGAAAATGTTAAGTATGGTCGGGAGCGAAACGTTACCCTTGGGAGGGCCCCCCACTATTACCCCTTTTCCCTGGGTGGTGACAACACAGGACTAGGGCACAGAAGTTGACCACCAAGGTGAAACAAGACGACCAAGACAATTTCTCAAGCATGTGATCCACTATCCAACTTCAACCAATGATCCTTGTCCACATGCCCAATAAATTAAACACAACACCTTGCATGAAAAAAGGACTAACCATACCTCATGGTGACGTTGGCTTACCATGCCCCATACCATGGGATGCTTGAATGTGACGAGCCTTGTTTGATTTGTGTTGGGAGGCAAATCAGGGGGGTTGCTAGGCTGTTATCTGTGGACACGTTGATCATCATCATCATGGTGTAGATGTTCTCCATTGTGGGCCTCGAGACATTATCTCCTCCAGTTACCCCTAGGCATGGGGGGTTGACATCTGGCTCCAACATGGGGACATGTGCTCACCGTAGAACGCATGAGAACCTCAATATCTCTAGTTGTCCAAGACCTGCAATCCTGTGCCCACTTCAACCAACAAAACACTTTAGAAGTATTTGTCGGTGGATATTATCCACTGGTTGTCAGTGATAATCCAAAACCATACTAAAAAGAAAATTTTCCTTAACTATGACATGATAAAGCAAAATTTTCAATGATAAAATGAAAAAATGAAAAAATGCAATTTCCTAACATGTATTCAAAATGAGAATGCAACATGTATATATGAAAATGCAAGTAGATGCAACTATACTAGCATGATATGCAAGATGCAACATATATACAAATGCAAATGCAAGAAGATGCAACTATACTAGCATGATATGCAAGATGCAACATATATACAAATGCAAATGCAAGATGCAAATGCCTACCCTAACCTACACTAGTTCAAGAAGTCAAGTCTCTTCCCCATGATGGGGATTGAGAAGGAACCCACTAACTGGTAGTGGACATCTCCTCCCCTGTAATGTGGATAGGTAGTAGGAATCATGGACGAACTTCTTCACAACCTTGTAAGGACCCAACCAAAAATTTTCAAACTCCTTTCGTGTATTAGGTTGGCCCTTCCTTGTATCCCACTCTAGAACCAAATCTCCTTACTTGTAATCTCCTCCCTTAAGGACAACTACTTCTTGTATTACCCTAGTATATTGTCTCGAGGGAGAGGGGTGGGATTCTGTTGTAAGAGCATCATCTTGGCTAGGTCTAATCAATAACTCTTTTTCCTCTTTCTTCAATATTCTAACAGAGCCAATCTCTTTATCTTTGTACTTGTCTAGTTGTTGTTGGTAATCATCCTTTTTAGGCCACTCTATAGCATCAAAATCCTCTTCTTGGGCGAAAGGAAGGTCATCTGGGCAAAAATCCGAAAGGGACTCCTCAACTACTTCATGGGTGTCCTCAATTTTTGGGTCAATGTCAATTTCCTCAACATGATTCTTTGCCATGGTTAGGTTGGGTAGGTAAGCATAAGTATTGCCATCCATAGGTATAGTAGCATAGGTCAATTCCATGTGTAAAGTACCACCCAACGTTGCAACAAAATTTCTAGACAAGAGCATTCCCCATACATCAAGGACATCTACGACCACAATGTCAAGCAAGAAAACCATCTCAGGATATCGATCAAGGCAGACCTTTACATTTTCTATTACACCATGTGTGGGGATGGCCCTAGATTCAATCCCGCAGACATTTCTATAAGACCTTGTGGTTTCCAAACCCAATTGCCTCATTACTTTCAAGGACATGATACTTGCACCCACTCCTGAGTCAAGCATACAGTTATTCAAGAGTTTGTTATTCAGTTGTAATGAGATGAAGAAAGGTGGGTGTTCGTCATATTGTGGTTTGAAATGATTTGCTTGTAGCATTATAGGAGGATCCAAAGGTTCACCTTGTACCTTGAAGAACTTCTCAACTCTACTTTTCATTGAAGGAATTTTAATGATCTCTTTCAGAGCTACAGGTACATTGATCTTTGCCAAGACACCCTCTATGTCAATATTCAAGTCAATATCATTAGTCTTTGGCAAAGTGGAACTAGGAGGAGAATTGCTTGTTGATGGAGGAGGAGGTCCTTGTTGAGGAGGATTAGGGTCACTAGGTGGAGCTTGTGGCGCATTTCTTCATCTTGTGTACACTTGTAATTCCTTCTTCCTAAGTCTCTCCCTCGACTCCTCATCCGGGTTGTTTATAATTTCCATCCTAGCCCTCCTGGTTGCTTCATTTTTTCCTTCCTCATGTTGTTCCGGTGTGATATTGAGGCACACTTGAGGACATACTGCAAATATTGCTTTATGGCATCAAAGGTACTCATTTGATCGAGTTCCCTATTACTCCTTGGGCATTCATATTCCCAATGTGAGTCTCCGCAACGCATGCACCAAGGAATCTCTTCTTGACTTTTAACATTTGAACGATCTAGAGTGTTTGGAATCCTTTGTTAGTTTGAAGGTCTAGCTCTCCATGTTTGGCTAGGATTTTGAGGCTGACCCCCTAAAGGGAGGTTTTGGGGCTTGCTGTTGTGCCCTTTCCAAATTAGTGATTATGTTCATCATTAGGGTTTGGTAATTGGCAAGGTCATTTATGGCCTCTTCAATTCGTGCCCATGGAGCGGTAGTATCTTGAATGGGCTCAACATTGTGTACTATCTTTGATTTGGTATCATCCTTGGCTCTCGGGGCATAGAAAGGTTCTACCTTGCATGATGAAAGATTAGCCTCAATTTTTGCAGCCATCTCTTGGGCTTCTTGAATGGTCTTTGGACCCTTGTCTTTGAGTAGGTACCCAAAGTGTCCCAGGAAATCCTTGATGTAGAGGAAAAGAAGTTATTCCTTCCCAGGATGATGAGTGCTAGGTATTTGTTGAAGCAACTTCTCAAACTTGGTATCAAATTCTTTCACGGTTTCATTCTTTGATTTCTTGATCTCGTGAAGTCGTGTCAACAACAAGTTTGGATCTTCTTTGGTACTCCATCTTTTAAGAAATGTCTCCTCTAGTTGATCCATAGTCTTGATACTCTTATTAGGAAGACTGTCGTAAGACCTCCTAGCAGCATCGATAAGAGTGGCCGAGAAAAGTTTCATTACCAAATATTCGACGTCATCACTCACAGGATTAAGTTGAAAGAAGGCCCAAACGTTACTCATATGTTCTTCAACAGTGATCACGTCATTACCAGGAAACCTGGGCAACCATTTCTCATACTTTGGGGGCATCTATCGAGGGTATCCTGGGATAGCAAACATATCCATGGGCTTGAAGATATTGGATGCCCATTGCTTTTGAGCCATTGTAGGCAAAGGAAGGTTTCCACCGAACAAGGATTTCACTACAGGTGAGTTGCGGGGAACCCTTCTCTTGTAAGTCTTAGGAGGGTTAGTATACCTCCTTGAACTTTGTGGAGTCGCCAGATGATCAACCTTAGATCATCAAAGGAAGGTAAGGGAATCACCCTCGGTGGAGTCGTTAGCTTAACTTGAGAGATAAGGGCTTTGGCAGAAAGTTCACCAAAGATATGTCGTTGAGGAGAATGACTCAATCCTCCCCAGCAACAGAGCCAAAATGTTACCGCAGGATTTGTACTTGTGCAAAGCCCCACTACAAGTCCTCAAATCTTGCATAACTATAGAAGATCCTACCACTGTCACCTTAGTAAGGACTTCCCACGTTTTAGTGATGGAAGAGATCCACCACAAAGAAGGCTTCCCTAGTGACCTCAAGGGATCAAAGTAGAAAGTATAGTAGCCAAGCCTACCACCCCCTCTCTTGATCACTGAGTAAAAGATCTAGGTCAAGGAAAGATAAGAGGTATAAGGTTATTTGAGTACCTGCTCGGAACAAGAACACTTTATAGCATGTATATGATTATTTCCAAGTTTAAACAAGCAATAAATGCCTCTTAAAGACACTAGACATGAAAAGTTGCTATGGCTGTTATGAATTTGCAGCAATAATCAGCAGTACAACAGCAGTAATTAAATTATAACAACAGTAACAAATATTGATCAGAAATGCAACAATTGACAAGGGAAACTTAGCACAAATCCACTAGAACAATATCCAATTGTTAGATGCAATTTCTGAATGTGTTAGACCACCAATGTGTTAGCGTCAGAAGTCACTCCTGGATTGCTTGCAGGAGCAGAGCCCAACGCCCATCAGTTTTATGTCACGATTTGTTTAATGGGGTGATCAGATGGGTGAAGACTCAAGAAAATATAGCTTTAACTCGGGAAACTGGACCTGGTATGTAGAAAGCAAGGGAGGTCTTGATCCAACTTCTGTCAGTAAATGATTAAAGGGTGGTAGAAGGAAGACTTGTGAGAAAGGTGAGCAAGACTGCCTCGGGCAACAAGCCTTCGGAAGCTTGAGGACGAAAAACTCGAAAGCCAAGATCCTCTTGGTCCAGAGCTTCAAGGAGCTGAGGGGTGACTCGACTGAATCCTTCAATTCCAAGTCGTTTCAGCGCTGAGAACATCACAAGAACCGATTAGAAACAATGTGACTATTACAGTGATCCAACCTACATCATCCTATAACAGCCACAACTCGACTGGATCCTCCAATTCCGAGTTGTTCTAACACAGTAAACAAAGAAATGGAAGGGAAGTTGACATCCATAAAGTAAGAAATCTCAAATGTCTTATACATTAACCAGAGCGACCAGCGCTTCATCAAAACTTTACAATCGGGAGCTTTGCTCAACCATCCATCCTCTACAAAATACAAAGACTAAGTCTATATACTCAAGAAAATTCACCTCACAGAGGCATGTCCAGTCGCCCAAAGCTTGGTGTCCCTTCAGTCAAACTCGTGCTGATATCTTTCTTCAAGTGCCACCTTAACTACGCATGGCTCCTGTAAGGAGGGTAGTTGAGCCATTAAGTGTTGGGCTGGCGTGCATAGACTTCTCTGTCTAGTCGAGGACTTCGGCATGGCTTCTTTGAAAAAATCGATACATAGGAGCTCTTCGAGTAGACCGCTTGCCAGACCCTCCATTCCTCACACTCAATGAATGAAAGGAGGTTTCAACCACCCGCTCTTGCCTTCATTTACTCCAAATGAGAAACAGTATTGAGATCGGATCCGATGGCACCTAGATATCGCGATGATCCCCTCTGGAACTGAACTCGACGCCTTTGGCCTTCTTTACACAGCTCCTTTCTTTCCCCAAGTGACCGCGAGCTGTGACCACGTGCTTATTCCCAAGGCGCTTTCGGCGTTCACGAATGGGAAGGAGCTAATCCCTGCTTTTGAAATTGCGATGAGCGAAACGCCGAGACGGCTCAATCTGGTGCCACGCGTCCTTCAAATCTGATGGTCCTAAACTCACCCGACGCTGCCGTGGGCCCCAGGTCCTGGACGTTCTCGTTACTTCGCGCATCGGGGATATGATGGAGCTGCTCTTTGCGCTTCGAAACCGCGATGGGCGAAAAGGCGGGGAGCCTAATCGCACGCCAGGTGTCCGCTTCAGATGGACGGCTATGACTGCCCCCCGATACTATGGGCCCGACCTTGGGCGCTATCGGCATTTCGGGGTTCGGGGTTTCGAGATGTACAATGACATAAAACCTTCACCCTTTGAACTTGCGATTGTCGAAAAGCCGACGTGACCAGATCTCGTGCCACGCGTCCTTTGGGATGAACGGCTGCCATCCATTCCTACACAAAATATGAGCGCTATCCATTGCGCTAACCTCGGCGCAACTTCGCTATCTGCGATTTCCCGCCAACCGTTGATCTGCTCATATGGATGGATCCGGACCGTTGACACCATAAATTTGCCCGCTCGCTTGATTTTAAGTCCGAAAAGGACTTCTTCTATGCGTTGCGCTTGGGCGCTCCTCGTGTAACCTACAGACTTGGATATCCCGATGCCGAAGACAAGTAATGTTGCTAACATTAGGCTCCATGGGTGATAGAGTCGTCCCTGTGATGCTCTAAGGACTCATTTTGTAGTTCCAGTGCCTTGTTGTTGGGCTATGGAGTCATTTACTAAGACGAAACAATAAAAGTGAAAACAAAGAACAGAAAAGACAATATTTACAAAACACAAGAGCCACCGCAGGCTCAGACAAAACATTTTTTAAGAAAATGCCCATTTACTGGGCTGCTGAAAACTTCTTCACCCTCCAAATCCTATAGCCGATATGTGTTATTGGAGAAAACCTCTGAGATTTTGAAGGGCCCTATCCACAGGGCTTCAAATTTGTCGTGCTTGCCCTTGTCTTGTTTAGGAGCATCCCATTTTAGTACCAGGTCTCCTACCTGGAACTCCTCCTTCTTGGCTTTCTTATCAAAAACCTGCTTGATCCTTTGTTGGTGGTCCTGAACTCTGATCATCACCTGCTCTCTGACCTGCTGGACTTCTACCAGTTGGTGAATCCTTCTGACCATGTCATTAGGCTCTTCTTGATAATCCTGGAAGAATTTCGCTACGGGAATGGCCAGCTGAGAAGGGAAGACAGCTTATGCTCCGTATACTAACTGGAAAGGGGAGATGCCTATAGATCTCTTTGTAGTCACCCGATCAACCCATAGAGCGAATTTCAGCTTTGAATTCCAAGCCTTTTTGTTGTCCTCCAATAATCTTTTGATGATCCTTATGAGACTTTTATTGGAGGATTCTGCTAAACCATTTCCC
>ML823733.1:86493-106627 GCA_009831015.1 Picea engelmannii
CAAGAGAGCTATGTAACCAGTGCCTTAGGGCTATGGAGTCTTTACAACAACAAATGCAACTAAACTTGGAGCTTCATCTAGTTGCAACCAAGAGGTAGGACTCAATCTCTAAGGTGCTAGCACATTAGGGCCTTAGAGGTTGAATCTTGAGGAGAAGGATTTCTAGGGTACAAGCACTTTTGGGCCCTAGAAACCTTTTCTCCCTTTTCAACTAGATCAAAATCAAGAAGTCTTGGGCTAAAATCCTAAAGTTCTATCACTTTAGGGCCTTAGGAATCTAACTCCAGAAAGGATTCCTTCAGACATTTTGGACAAAATTAACCTTGTGAGAGGAGGAAGCACTTATGCTCCTCTCTCAGGGTTTCACCAAGCAAGACATCCAGCATGAAAAAGTGAAATTACCATGAAACATTAATAGGATGAAGATAAAATTGTAGAAATTTCACATACTTCACCAAGATACCATGAAATAAAACCCTAATTGCAGAAATTCCATCCAAAAATCAGCAAAGAGCATCCACAACTCGACCTTCCAAGAGGGCGAAAATATCAAAAGTAAGTCTCTCAAGTTAGAGTTGATGATCCAAAAAATGAAATGAGGATTGCCTTTTTATATGAGGCATCCTCATCATAATTTGTCCACATAATTGTCAACAACAAAATACAAGTGGGGCCAACCCCTTCATTTTCCTCTAATATTATGCAAAAAATGAAAAATACATCAAATAAAACCCTAAAAGGGTGACGTCATGCTCCAAATGTGTGACATCAAGCTAGGAGGAGATGACGTCATGCTCCTAAGGTGAAACATTGGGCATCCAAAGGCCTTGTGGCATGCTCCAAGGGTGAATGAGTGTGAAATGAGGTATATTCTCACCCCCAAGCCATGCAAATCATCTTAAACCACACCATCCATCAAACCCTAGCCCAAATGGTGATGTCAAGGGCTAGATGGTGACATCATAGGCCTCCAAAGGCCACGTCCAAGTGCAAGAGGAGTGCAATCTCATCCCTAGTTGGTGCCAAGGTGCCTCCAAAGGCAACGTCCTCCATCCTCTGTGCACAATAGCTCCAGGGTACTCTGCCTAGCCTATGGGCTTTCAGCCCATGTATGTGGCATAATGCCAGCTTGCTCAAAACCAAGCCCATATGTCTATCGTCCAAGGTTCCAAAGGTGTGAGAGACACTATCTGAAGGTGTTGAGTCACCGGATGACTCACTACTCTCCATTACACGTGCCAAAGTCCTGCAATAAGGCACAACCCAAGACGTCCCTCAAAGAACCATGTCAAGGCCATTCAAAACAAAGAAGAATATAAGAAAAAGTAAACCAATGTTCATAAGACACGTTAGTCCTTAAATCATGCAAAGTAAGTTGATGCCTAAGATACAAGCCATGTAAACAATTCACTCTAGTATCCCCTTCAAGTCTCACCCAAGCCCAAGACCTTGTGAGGGTTACCAAGTTTAAGTATGGGAGAGCCTTCATCCAACCTTATTAGGTGTGCCACCTAGACAAGAAACAAATAACCCGGGTAGAGGGATAGGTCTCGAGAGTGACAAGGGTAAGTAAAAACCCATCAAGAGTAAGTGTAAAGATGTTATGGTTTAGGGATTCCTTCATGGCTTATGGTGTCCATCTCTATGATTGTTTTTGTCACTGTTGAAAAAGTCGGCGATTCTCTTTGCTTGCCTACATTTTGCTTATATTTTTGGTCATTTTGCCATAATTTTCATGCCCATAAAACAATGTAAGGGGCTTTTTTTTTATGGGACAACAAGCTTGAGCCTTGATGTTAATTTTTTCTCCACCCTCTTATTGTCATTTTTCATTGCTAATAATCTAATCTAGAGGTCTGATTTTTTTACCAATGGGTTGTTATTTTTTTCTAGTGGGGTTTAGTATCATTTTCTTGTTTTCGTGGTGCCTTAGGGTTGAATTTTGAAGTTGTCAATTTCATCAAAAAATATGTTGAAACCTTTGGATCCATTTTAGGTGTATGGGATCCCTGAAGATGGGACAAACCAGCAACGATTGAATTGCAAATTATGTGGGCAGAATATGTCAGGAGGAATTTGCAAGTTGAAATACCATTTAGCTAAAATCCCCAAGCATGATGTTGAGGTTTGTCCTAATACTAGCCTGAAGATTATGAGAATTGCATTTGATTCACTTCAAGCAAAGGATAAAAAGGGGCAGTGTAGGGCCGAACTTACAGTTAGAAGTTCAGTGACATCTCTACCCCAAAGGGATAGTGTAGTGGTAGGGGCTCCACAAATTCAGCTACCAGGAGGTCCACATCTTTTTTTGTTCCACGAACCACTGCTGGAGCACAACCTTCCATCAAGTCAATGTTGAAGAAAAGGGAGAAGGAAAAAGAAAACAGGGCTATGGGGAGGTGTCTTTTCCGGAGTGACATACCTCTCAACATCACCAAGAACAATCCATTTTGGCAATCGATGTGTGATGCCATTGTTGTTGTTGGCCCAAGGTATAAAATCCCTACCTTTGAGGAGTTGCGAGGACCAATTCTTCAAGCAAAAAAGGACATCAACTCTAGATTGGCGGAGTTCAAGCAGTCATGGGAGATCTATGGATGCACAGTGATGTTTGATGGCTGGACAGATAGGAGGGGTAGGGCCCTTCTCAATTTCTTGGTACATTGTCCTAGAGGTACCATGTTTATCAAATCAGTGGATGCATTGGCACATGTGAAAGATCCAGCATTGTTGTGTGAGTTGATGGATGTGTTCATCCAAGAGATCAGTTTGCATAATGTGGTACAAATCATAACAGATAATGCAGCTAATTATGTGGTTGTTGATAGGTTTCTTATGGAGAGGTACCGTTCATTGTTTTGGACTCCATGCGCTGCACATTGTAATTATTTGATGCTCGAGGATATGGGGAAAACCTCCTTCATCAAGGAGGTGATTGATCAGGCTAGGAGCGTCCCCAAGTTCATATATAACCATACTTTCATTCTTATCCTCATGGGAAGACACACCAAAAACAAGGAGTTGTGACGTCCTGCAATCACTCATTTTGTCACCAACTTCATTACTCTTCAGTCTTTGCTTCAATGTCAATTTGAGTTGAAGCAAATGTTTGTTTGTGATGAGTGGCGGGATTCTACATATAGCAGGAGAGAGGATGGGAAAGCCATTGCTATATTGGTGTACAACAACTCCTTCTAGGAAGGAGTGGTAGAAGTGTGCTCAGTGAGTGAACCTTTGGTAAAGGTTTTGAGATTGGTTGATAGTGATAACCTCGCAATGGGCTATTTGTATGAGGCCATGGATAGGGCCAAAGAAGTTAATTGGGCTTATTGTGTGGGCAAGGGTAGCCACAGGTTTCGTAGACAGATGATATTATGGGATTTGATTGATATTCGGTGGACTAGGATATTCCATCAACCCATTCATGCAGCAGCAATTTTATTCAACCCTGCATTTTCCTACAAATGCAACTTTGACTTTGATGGCGAGGTGATGGAAGGGATCCATACTGGTCTTCAGAGGATGGTACCTGATGTTGCGATTTGCATCGAAATTAATCGTGAGATAGAGATGTATCAGGATGGTACCTGACTATTTGGCTATGAAGATGTTGTTGCTGCAAGGACGATTTTGATGCCACATAAGTCATTAGAATTTAGAATATAGTTCAACTTAGAACTTTATATTTTTAAAATTCAATTATGTGTTTTAAAATTTATTTTAAAGTTTAATTATGTTTTCTTTATGTTCTCTTTCTTTCTTATTTGTTGTAGATGTTTGGTGGCAAAACTATGGTGCAAGAGCACAAAATTTACAAAAATTTTCCATCTAAATCCCGAGTCAAACTTGTACCTCTTCGGGATGTGAGTGCAATTGGAGTGTATTTGAAAAAATACACTCAAAGAAACGCACCAAGTTAGAACTTATGAGCAATTACATTTATTGTAATATATGAGTCTATGACCCTCTAATATATTATGACCCTGAAAAGTTAAAACTCATTAAAAAATTTATGACCCTCTTACAGGTTAGAGTTCTCACGTCTCAATGACTTGGTGTATGTCCATTACAATCTTCGACTATGGTTGAAGCAAATGGATAAAACACTGGATGTGGATGCCATTTCCTTGGACAATATTGATGTATTGTCTAAGTGAAGGGTGGAGGATGAGATGCCTATCATGGAGGAGGCACTTGCATGGTTAGAGGAGGAACCCGAACAACAATAGAACCTGGAGGAGCAACAGTGGGAAGGGGAGGAGGATCAAGAGGAGCGGGAGGAGGAGGAGGAGGAGCAGCTTGAAGACATCATGGAGGGTGATGTGCTAGCATCAACACAACCTTATACACTTATTGATACACCTACTCCTACACACACCAGTCGTCGTCCACTGTCAGACTCGGGTCCTTCTATTGTCACGGGAAGGCCTGAAAAATAGCCCATTATCTTTTCCTGTAAAAGGGGGAGAGGGCATTGATATTAGATAGCTAGATGATGATGATGAGATACATTTATAAGTATATATGTGATGTCATTTTGTATTGGTTCTAACTTCTGGCACTTCAGGATTCAGTATCAACTTTGATGTATAATTTTTTACTTGGCATCCACTACATATATATCAGTGATTTCTCCATATTTATGTGCCAATGTGTTTATCTGATGTTGTTCTTGCTTTATATGTTTAAACTTTTGAAAAAAATGAGTATATTTTGTATTTTTTAATATTTGTCGTGGTTTTCCGATTTTTTGTTGACTTTTTCCTACTTTTCCGAAATGATTTTTCCGAACCCTCATCGGCTTTTCGTCGATGCCAACTTTTTCAACAATCGTTATCTTTTAGGGTGTGCTTGCTCTTGAGTTACCCAATATTTGCATGCCACCTTTTTCCAAACTTCATTAGCCATCCTCCCAATACCTACTTTCATTCATAATTTGCTTTGAGGGTCCCCCTTTGTGGGTTTCCAAGCTTTAGCATTACTTTTTTGGGACCGGGGCGAGCACTGAATGAGTAGAGCTCAAGTTGGACCGGATTTTGGTGGTCCTTATTTTCTATGTTCACTTTCTTTTTAGCATCAGTTTCTTATTCTTTTATAGCAGCTGCAATCTACCTCCGGGCCATCAGCCCCTTTCTCATGAGAGTATGGGTCATAGTCGAAGTTTAGAATATGTGAAAGGTTTTATGATGGAAAATGTTAAGTATGGTCGGGAGTGAAATGTTACCCTTGGGAGGGCCCCCCAGCATTACCCCTTTTCCCTGGGCGGTGACAACACAAGACTAGGGCACAAAAGCTGACCACCAAGGTGAAATAAGGCAACCAAGACAATTTCTCAAGCAAGTGATCCACTATCCAACTTCAACCAATGATCCTTCTCCACATGCCCAATATATTTAACACAACACCTTGCATGAAAAAAGGACTAACCGTACCTCATGGTGACACTGGCTTACCATGCTTGTAAAACAATAACTATAACATAAACTCAAATATAATCACTATAAATATCAGATCTATGCTACAGCCATCAACAATGATAAAAAAATTGGGATAGCCACACAAAAGATGAAAATACAAAATTCTGGAAACCCCACTCCTTTGTAAAAACCATATTCCATTTATCTCAGGTCAGTAAGTACACAGAAACATTACAACCAAGCTGATTTAAAAGGGTCGTACCACATGTATGGATCCGTACAGTCACAGATCTCTTTGTTGGGCGGCCTTACAGTTGTATGGTACTTTTGTTCTTGCTCTATTTCTTCTTTAATCCATTGCACAAAACTGTATCTTCCTCTCACAGAACTCCTCTTCTAATTTAGGACCTGAGTAGCACTCCCTTTGCTTCCCTCATAATCTGTACCACTCGTACAACCTCCTGGATGCTTAGTACGATTTTTGGGGGACTTGTTTTTTGTTGATATCTTGCTCTTGGAGAGACTATGAACCCTTACTCGGCCTCCTCTCCCTGCACACTAGACTCAGTTTGGTCTTTGTTTTACCCTGCTCGACCCTCCTTGGCTTGCTTCCATGACCCAACCTAGTCTTTCTCTTACCCTGTTATGCCCTCCTTAGTTGGCTCGACTCAACCAACTACTAGATCTCCTTAGAAGAGCCACACTAGCTTAGATGGATGTCTTCAATTGAGATAATGAGAAATGAGGCCTCCTTGGTTATTTGTAACCCTATCCTTTTCTCTCATTCAATCCTGGCCCTTAGATCTTCTCCTTAAGATCTAGATCGGAGAGTGGTGACTTAATCAAACACTGAGACAACTTAAGTCACATCCAATGGTTGTGACTTAATCTCATGTTGACTTAAGTGATCCCCACCAACATTAAGTTGTCTAGACACAAAGGGGGGCCCTTCCACACTACTAGACACCCCTAGTGTGGAAGTACCTGCCCAAGCTACATAATCTAACACTCCCTCTTAGCGAGGGAGGTACTCCCACTAGAGTTGCCTCCTCCATGGTCCACATCACTGTGAGTCTCTCCCTCTGAATTGAGAGACCCATCCTCTCTAAGTCTGGATACTCAACCTGCTATGCTCTGTAGCTGGCTACTGCCACCTACACTGAGACCATCTAAGTATCCCCACTTGTCTAATTGAGTCCACTCCCACCACATGGGCCTGTTGAGGATAGCCATCCTACTCTCTTAAGTGTGATCCAATTGTCCCATCACTTCCACCCCTGAAGTTGTAGATGGGTTTCCCCCACAGCCTGTACAGGGGATCCTCACAAATGCCTATCATCACAGGTGGTCCTGGTGTCTGACCTCTGACATAGCGAATATGCACACCACAACCAAAAAAGCTGACACCGTAGCCTTGATCCTCCAAGGTTGAGATTGAGAGTACACTAACTCTCATACCTAGTACATAAGGTACCCCTGGCACCCTTAGAATCCTACCTGATTCTATCCGTAGTGACACCATCCCTTCTCCTCGGACTGCCACCATGCTAGCGTGTACACCACATCTAACATAACCCAAATCTTGAGCTAAGAACTCCTTGAATGCATGTCATTCCCCAGTCATGTGACAACTGGAACCACTATCTAGGTACCACCCATCTCTAGATCTATCTTCTGAGTCAAGGAAGAGTGTATACTCATCCTTGAACATCCTAGAAAACTAGAGAGTTGTGGCAACCAACTGTTGATCCTCTTCCTCATCTTGATCCTCCTCTTCTGTTGAAGCAGCCACTTGTTGCTTCCTACCCTTAGCTCCCTTTCCCTTCTTAGCTTGAGAGCACTGGCTGGCATAATGCCCAAATTCTCCACACACATAACACTGAACGTGTGAGAGATCCTTCTTCGGCGTACCACTTGTGGCTCCTCCTCTAGAAACTGGTCCTCTCTTGCCTCTAGCTCCCCTCTTGGAGGTTAGGGCGAGATGATCCTCCTCTTCATCCTCATCTACATACCTGCCTCTTCTGATCTCTTCTTGGCAACAGTCATCCAACAATCTGTCCCAGTCTGGTAGTTTTTCTCTCACTACCACTCCTACAATGAAGCAGTCCCACTCCTTTGGGAAGCCTCTCAAGGATGATCTAACCATCTCAGCAGGAGAGAGATTTACTCCTACTGCAAGAAGCTCATCTAATAACTGCTTCACCTTGGTGAGATAAGTTGCAACACCTTCCCCCTTTGTCATTTGTGTGTGTTGAAGTCTCTCCTTGAGAGCCATGATCCTGCTCTCATGCTTAGCTTCAAAGATTCCCTTTAGATGTGAGCACATCTCGTGGGATGTTAGCTTCTCACCAATAATAGGTACTAGATGATCCTTAACTCCATCTAGGAGGATCCTCTAAGCTCTAATCTCTAGAGCATTATGTATTTCTTTGTCCTTTGGATCAGTGGGGATTGTAGCAGCCTTCTCAACAATACCCCATTCCTCATCCGATATTTCCACTGTACATAGTTGGAAGCACCATCTAATTTGTCTTCATATCTTAGATTTGTAGCCATCTTACTACACAAATGTTTCCTCACTACGACTCTTCTTAACTCAGTACTTCTGAGTATCCTTGCTCCTAGGTTCCCTTTCTTAGAATCTAGTCAGTCTCAACCAACACCTTCTTAAACTGCACAACTCGGCCCCCCTTTCTTTCTCAGCTTGATAAGGTTGTACACCTTACAACCTCCCTCCACAGGGTCTAGTCTTCATACAAACTGCTGAGAAAAGTATGAATCGACTTGCTTAGGGGTTTTTTGGCAGTTGGGCAGAAATCCTCTTCTATGTCACTGGAGCACAGACACTCAACAAATCTTTTGGGGCTATCAGAAATCTGGCTCTGATACCATGTAAAACAATAACTATAACATAAACTCAAATATAATCACTATAAATATCATATCTATGCTACAGCCATCAACAGTAATAAAAAAATTGGGACAGCCACACAAAAGATGCAAATACAAGATTTTGGAAACCCCACTCCTTTGTAAAAACCTTATTCCATTTATCTTGGGTCAGTAAGTACATAGAAACATTACAACCAAGCTGATTTGAAAGGGTCGTACCACTTGTACGGATCCGTACAGCCGCGAGTCTCTTTGTTGGGTGGTCATACAACTATAAGGTACTTATGTTCTTGCTCTATTTCTTCTTTAATCTATTGCACAAGACTGTAACTTCCTCTCACAGAACTCCTCTTCTAATTTAGGACCTGAGCAACACTCTCTTTGTTGCCCTCATAATCCATACCACTCATACAGCCTCCTGGATGCTTAGTACAATTTCTGGGGGACTTGTTTGTTGTTGATATCTTGCTCTTGGAGAGACTATGAACCCTTACTTGGCCTCCTCTCCCTGCACAGTAGACTCAACTTGGTCTTTCTTTTACCCTGCTTGGCCCTCCTTGGCTTGCTTCCACAACCCAACCTAGTCTTTCTCTTACCCTGCTCTGCCCTCCTTAGCTAGTTCGACTCAACCAGATGCTAGATCTTCCTTAGAAGAGCCACACTGGCTTAGATGTGTGTCTTCACTTGAGATAATGAGAAATGAGGCCTCCTTGGTTATTTGTAACCCTAGGCTTTTCTCTCATTCAATCCTTGCCCTTATATCTTCTCCTCAAGATCTAGATCTGACGGTGGGGACTTAATCAAACATTGAGACAACTTAAGTCACATCCAACGGTTGTGACTTAATCTCATGTTGACTTAAGTGATCCCCACCAACATTAAGTTGTCTAGACACAAAGGGGGGCCCTTCCACACTACTAAACACCCCTAGTGTGGAAGTACCTTCTCAAGCTACATGATCGAACAATGCTCCATACCCTGGGTTGCTTGAATGTGACGAGCCTTGGTTGATCTATGCTGGGAGGCAAATCAGGGGGGCTATTAGGCTGTTATCTATGGACATGTCAATCATCATCATCATCATGGTGTAGATCATGTTCTCCATTGCGGGCCTCGAGACATGATCTCTTCCAGTTACCCCTAGGCATGTGGGGGTAACAGGCCAATTCGGGATGGAGCCAACTTGTCGTTCTGATCCATGTGCCAATTTGAGGTACTCTAAGTATGAACTAGTCTAGTTCATTGTATCTAATAATATTGACTCCTATGGCTTAACCATAACGCCCTATGTCTTTTCCCAACTTTTACCCTCAAACATTTCTTATGGTAGTGAGGAGAAAATATGTTTTTAGATGTACAAAGAACATCCTTGAAAGGGGAAATGCCTAATGAGGCATGTGTAAATGTTGCTTGAATGGGCGAGTCACTACTTTGATTGAGCCTAATATTAACTCCTAAATTTTGTTGACATTATGTCCTATGACTAGTAATCTATTTTATACCAAGCATTGTGTTCAAGACCATTCCAAAACTTCTTTGACTCATTGTAATGGCCACTCCTTGAAACCCATTTTCTACCCCCTAAAGGCACATGGATGCACCCTTCTTTGGCACTTGCTTTCACAATCCTTGTACAAGGACTTAAAAAGAGTTGTCCATGAAGTTAAAGATTTCATCCTAGAATGTTAGGAGAGCTTTTGGTGATGGTAGATGGGATAATGTTAGATCAATCATGGGAAACCCTCATATTAGTGTGTGCTCTTCCTTCAAGAGGTAAAAATCCTTGGCTTCAAGTTGCACCTATTGATGCAAAATTAGAATGGTGATTATCTTTCCACTTCTCATGAGAAAGGAAAAGGGAGGCTATATGCGTGGTTTCCTCTTGTCTTGTTCCTCGTATTCTAGATAAGGGGGAAGAACCCATGGCCCGATGTCATTGGATGATGATAATTTAATTGGAAAGGTGTGGGGACTTTGTTTGGTATATGTTGCCAATAGTCCCATTGGTAGAACACAACTTTGGCATTGAACGACACAAAAGTTGCCTAAAGTTGAGGAGGCCCTTGGAGGGGACTATAACATGTTTGAGTGGGATGGGGACCATGTTGGAGGGCATGAAACAATTCTTCGATTTGAAAAAGGATAGGCTTGGAATGATTGCAAAAGGATGCTTGGTGTGACTAACATTGTGTGTGAATAGAAGAACCATGCTCCATTTGTGTGGTACACTTGTTCCAACAAACAAATGGGAAGTAACTAGATCCAAGTTGGGTTCAACAAGCTTTACATGAATCCACATGTTGCCAAGTTCCCTTCTAATGGTGCAAGATCTATCCATGAAGATTTGACTATTACTAGATCCTATCCTTTTCCTAATTCCACTTGTTTCTATTGTTGGTGTTGATTGTCAATAGGAGGCTCACTCTTCCTTCAAGTTAAATATTTATCTTCTTGAGCTAGAAGAGTGCCATCAAGTTGTTGCAAGAATTTGGCACAACAATGCCTCCTCTTGTACAAGATAGTGGTTGGATTCTATGGTGGGAGACAATCATATAGCTCACACAACCAAGTTTCTTAGAGGATGGGGGAAAATGATTGCCAAAAACAAGTAAAGGTAAAGAAAATCAAGTTCAAATCTAACTTCAGCAAGTTAGACAAAGGGTCAAAGTGGACCCTTTTAATGAACTAAATCAAAATGCATCCAATGAGTTGGCATGTCAACTTGAAACGTTTGAAGATTATACAACAAAAGAGGCTAGGTTTAGGGGTTTCATGCACTAGATGGCTAAAGGAGATGTGTGTTATAAATTCTATTTCCAACACCTAAAGAAAAAACAAAAATCAAAGAGGATTTTAGCTCTTCAAGACCCTAGTGGAAACCTTATGGAGGATGAGATGGAAATCAGACCATTTTTTCAAAAATATTTTCAACAAATTTTCACTTAAGTAGGATTTGATCCTCAGTGTGACACTTTCATGGAGATTGTCAAACAGGTTATTCCTTGGAAGGCAGAAACTTATGAGAGAATTTATCTTTTTAGGGAGATAGAGTTGGAGGAATTGGAGGTAGCTACAGAATAGCTCAAGAATGAAAAGTCTTCAAGCCCTAAAGATTTCCGAAGAAGATGTGGCATGTGGTTAGCCCCACCTATCTAAAAATGTGTCAAGTAGAAACTTATGAGAGGATTTATCTTTCTAGGGAGTTCGAGTCGGAGGAATTAGAGGTAGCTATGAAAGAGATCAAGAATGAAAAGTCTTCAAGGCCTAATGATCACCTTGTGGAATTCTATAAGAAGACGTGGAATGCAGTTAGCCCCACCTATTTGAAAATGTGTGAAGAATCCATCAAAAGTGGCAGTAGGGGGGATCTTGTCAATGCAAGCCTTAAAAAGCTTATCGCTAAAGGTATCAAAAGGGATTTGGTAGGAGGTTGGCATCATGTTAATCTCCTCAATGTCTTCTACAAAATCCTAGCAAAAGCATTATTTAGGAGTATCAAGTTGTTGTTTGGCCAAATAGTCAAAAAGGAGCAAACTAGATCTATTAAGGGTGAATTTATCATTGATAATCTTATCACTGCTTGGGAAGGAGTTGAATTGGCTCCTGGGACTTCATCCTTAATATGTTGGATTGATTGTGATTTGGCTCCTATCATAGTTTAGTGGAGACTCTCTTTTTGTGAGCCTCTACAAGGGTTAGTGCGAATGGAGTACCCTTTTTTTAACTAACTTCAACTTATCATAATGAGGCTATCGTGCCAAGATTTAGCATTAGGTGGATACCATTAGGATCAAATTGGTTGCTCTTCAGCTAAGCAATCATGACTAGGAGGTATCTATTCCACCAAGGTCGCCTAATATTCACACCAAACTCCAACCATTGTTGTGCGTGCGGGAGCACATGCACAAGTGTGGGCACAAACACAAGCAAGTCACTTGGATAGACACGAAAAGAGGTGGGTGCTATATTAGCTACTCACTTTCACCGACCTGGAAAGCCGCCATTAAATGGAGTACTTTAATATCCTATTCTTCTACAAAGATCAATTTGACAAGGCTTTCCTCTTTCCCCTTATATCTATTTGATTACAGCGGATGCACGACTCCCTATTGGAAGCAACCAGAGTGCAAGAGTGAATTGTTGAGACCATAAGAGATAGTAGATCTACGATGATCTCTCTAACAAACCCTAATCCAACAAGAAGAAATGTGAAAGAACTTCACATAGATCACAAGAAGATGTTCACATACCATGACTTCATCAAGACAATTTAACCATAATCAAGAGAGAGCCACCACAAGTAGAGAGAAATAGTATAGGTGCCCTTGGGAAAAAGAATGAATAAATTCACTTGAATGATATAACACAAATGAGAGATTTATTTGTGTATATATACACAACTCAATTTAGATGTCCCTTCAAGAAGAGAGGCATCCCTTCAAGAGGGGTTATGGGCCCACAAAACAAGGGCACAAACCCCAAGAGGGTTATTGAGCATACATATCAAGTTTGAATAGGTCAGCGTTAACCATAAAACACTATAAAATACAAGTGAGTTTAACTGCCCAAAGGTTGGCTCATTAAAGGCCTCAACTGCCCACATAGTTGGCTAGCATGTAGCCACAAGTGAAGATGACACACATATTCTCAACACCCCCCCCCCTTAATTTGAACAAGGAGCCACATGAGATGATATTACACTACATCATGTGTATCTCCAGTACATCATGTGTATCCCCTTGATGGAAGCCCACATACATTGATATGTGTCCATAAACGAGTGAAGGTGGGCTCCATGAGAAATTTGGTGAAGATATCTACAGGTTGATCTATGGAAGGAACAAAGATTGGCACAAGTTTTCCCTCAGCATGGAGGTGCCGAATGTAATGCATCCAAATTTCAATGTGTTTGGGCTTCTGATGATTCACTGAATTACAAATTGTGAAATTTCCTAACCCTAGGTGTTGTTGTCCTAATATTTAGTTAATTCAATAACTCAAAAACTAATTTCTGAATATTGCAACAATCACACATTAGTTGGAAACAGTGAATAGCAGAAGCATAAAATAATTCACACATACACAGGTAATGTTCTCCTTCAAAATTACTTATCATTCAACTAATCAAAGCTTACAAGGAAACCTCCATAGCTACTAAAACCTAGCAGTTGCACGGTAAACAAATTCACCCCAACCTGAGGTGTACGACCTGTTGAAGAGAGGTGTGATTTGCACAAAAACCGAGAAAACAACATCTATTGTTGTACGGCCTACTGGACAATACTGTACAACTTATTGTATAGTACTGCATTGATTTGTATGATTGTACTGTATGGCCTCTATTGTACGATACTACTACCCCTGGCTGATGCGCTCTACCCTTTATCTCTCTTTCGATCGCTACCCTATCTGACAAGAACTATGTCTAAACTCTCTATCTTGACCCGTCTTTATACTTTTAACCGAAACCTTAATCTACCAAAACCCTAATCTTTCGATGAGATATACAATTGAAACTTGAGATTAATCCTAGTCTAAGTCATTAATGCACTAAATACACTTTATTAGACTCAACAACTAAATATAAGGCTTTTCACTTTTTCCTAAAGTGAATTACAAAATAGAATAACTTTTTGAAATATCTTGAACCACTTCTAGCACGTTCACACTAGACATGTATAGAAGTTCTTGTCTGAGCTATATTTCTCAACACAAGTAACCACAATAGTATGATGATTGTCACAAAATAAGATAAAAGGACAATGTTGAGCAAGATTTAGCTCACCAAGTAACATCCACATACAAGAAAGATGCTTCCTTGCATGAACTGCGTTGGCATATTCAACTTTAGTGGAGTAGAGTTCCAACCCCTATTGCTTCTTGGGATACAAACAAACCAGCCCAAAACCAAGAGAGAACAAATACCTTGAGGTGGAGTGCCACTCATCAAGATAACCCACTAAGTCGGCATCAAAAAAGGAAAGATGATGGAAGTCTGCACCTACTAAGTAGAGAATGCCCATATGAGTGGTGCCTCTAAGACAACACAAAATGTGCTTGGCAGCTTGCCAATTACTCTCATGAGGCTCCTACATGTAGTAGGAACACATACTAACTGCAACGAAGATATATGGTCGAGTGTGAGTAAGATAAAGCAAACTACAGACCAGAAATCAATAAATAGATGCATCAAACAGGGGTGAAGAGCACTAGGCCTGAAATCTCATCTTGGAAGCAATAAGAGTACCAATTGGCTTGCAGTATTCCATACCAAAGCACTACAAGAGATCCAAGGTGTATTGTGGTTGCAAAAAATAAATACCAGCAGAAGTCTAAGAAATCTAAAGCCCCAAAAAGGAACAAAGAAACCCTAAATCAGTCATCTCAAAGGATCCCTTGAGTTGTTGCTTCCGATCATTGATCATGGATGTGGAGTGACCAGTGAGAAGGAGATCACCCACATATAGCACAACAATAAGAGTTTGGCCATCTTGATGGCGAATGTATATATCATGCTCAACCTCACAATGAGTGAAGCCACCATTGATAAAGAAATTGTGAATCTTCTCATACCAAGTGCAAGGTGCCTGTTTAAAGCCATATAGAGATTTCTTGAGCTTACAAATCAAGGAAACGTGACCATTCTCTACAAACCCTAATGGTTTTTGCATATAAATCTCTTCTTAAAGAACTCCATGGAGAAAAGCACTTTTGACATTCATTTGATGAAGCTCCCAATCTGTGAAGCAACTATAGATAAAATTATCTAAATGTAGTCCATACAAGCAACTAGAGCAAAAGTCTTGAAATAGTCAATGCCTTATTTCTAGGAGAAACTTTTAGCAACAAGACATGCTTTATGTTTCTTCAGTCTTCCATCTACATTGTACTTGATTGTATACACCCATTTGTAGCCAACCAGATTCTTACCCTTGGGTAAGGGGACTAGATCCCTAATTTGATTTTTCATTAGAACAACATATTCAACAACCATAGCATCCTTCCATTCGAGAGATATTTTTTCCTAATTGAATGTAGTAGGAACAACATCAACCTTGGAAACAAGAGTCCATGAAATAGGGGGGCTTCGTCAACGTCTGAGTTCTCCTCCAGCGGGGAGGTGTGGAATAGCATCCTACAAAGTAGATATAGCCCACTTAGGCATTGTTCGTGACCTAGGTCGTGGGGAAGCAAAAACAAAGAGTTCTATAGTAACAATGCGATGAGGTAGCTCAATCAATAAGAGATTGTCAGAAGCCACTTAAGTAGAAGAGATTTCAGTGCTAATAGTACTAAACAAGTCATCAATACAGGCCTCATCATGGATTGTTGAGTCATTGTAGAGGAGGTGTTGGAAGAAGCACCCAAAAGAGGAGGATCATCAAGTCTTGAAAGAGAAAGATCCACTTAGATAGTTGGAAATGAATTATCTACAATCAAAGCAGAGTAAGATCATAGCAGACCATGGGAAAGAACCTCCTCAAAGATAACATCCCTCCTTTCAATCACCTTACTGGTGGAAGGATCATACAAGTTATAGGCCTTGGAAGTTTCACTATAGCTCACTAGAATGTAGTGTTGTCATGTAAGTTGTATCTTGTTGTGCTTTTCTTTTGGAATATGTGCCCATGCACGAAATCAAAAGCCTTTAAAATGCACAACAAAGGGTTTGTAACCATACCATTTCTCAAAATGAGTTATAAACTTATATGCCAAGCATCTCAAGTAGGTGTCCAATTGATGGCATGAGTTGCACAAAAGACTACTTCTCCCCAAAACTTAAGCTCCATTTAATGAGAATGCAACATACAATGATCCATTTCCAAAAAAGTTATAGTTCTTCAATGGGCCACTTCATCTTGCTGAGGGATTGGATTCTGCCAAATAATGCAAGAAGAATTGAGAAATGAATGAAATCCATCACCAAAATGTCTATCTCCACAATCAGTCCTAATAGGTTTGATCATGTGATTGCTATGATTTTCCACCAAGGATTTAAATTCTTTGAACTTCTCAATGGCTTCATCCTTGGATTGAATAGTATATATCAAAAGAAAGTGAGAGAAAACATCAATGAAGAGGAGGAGATATTTTGCCTCATTAAGAAGAGTGGTCATAGGCCCATAGATATCACTATGAACCAACTCAAAAGGGCGAGAGGCTTTCCCAACTAAACATTTGGGAAAGGACTCGTACTGATGTTCTCCTAGCATACATCCTTCATAGACACCACTTGGTGATTGAATCAGTGAAAGGCCATCTTCTATCCTTAAATGGCTCATATATAACGCAAGGTCCCAAAGTTGGTATGACACAAGCATTGATGCCATAGTTTGCTAGTGTCATTGTTATTGTCAACCATTGTGGAGAATCTACTTCGTTTTGAAGGGGACGAAGATTTCCCCAACTTATACTTATGATCTAATTCATCACAATAATTGGAAGCAATCACCTTAAAATCATCATTTATGTCCTTGATAACCCATCGATCTAGCCAAAAGTCCACCTTTTTGTTGATGTGAGTGATGTCATATATAGAAAGAAGATTCGGTCTATTCCAATTTCATGAAGAGTCAACTATTCAATATACATTTTCATTTTATTGTCAATTTTCACATGCAACTCTATGTGACTAATTTTCAAATTTGAAAATTGTTTCCTAGTGAGCTAACAGTAAAACCCTAGTTATCACTGAACAATTTTACACTGAAAATTTATTGACTGAAATTATATGCAACGGAAACACAAAAGATCAGAGATGAATCATCAACACAACTAAGACACAAATTTATGTTTTGTAACCTTTATCAAATTCAGAAAATCTGAGGGCAAAACCAGCCCTCTCGGTCAACACACTTGACAAAATCTTGGGACAACCTTGTCCTCCTCAAAATAAAAATAAAAATTAGCAAAATACAAACTCAGCAAAATACCCGGAACAATTCCAATATGCAGGTCTATTGCGACTTACCGAATTTCCAACTTTCTTCAGCTGTCGAATCACCTGCGGCTACCAAAATTGTCGCTTTTTGTGTCTACTGAAACCTGCGGCTACAGAACCACCCGCAGCTACCGAAGTTGCCACTTTCTGTAACTATCGAAACCTGGGACTACAGAACCACCCGCAACTACCGAAACTGACACTTTTTGTAGCTACCAAAACCTACAACTACAGAACCACCCACAACTACAGAATTGTCGACATTCTGCAGCTACTGAAACCTACGGCTATACAACTGTCGCGGCCATAGAACTGTCGACTTTCTGCAACTACCGAAACCTATGGCTACATAATCACCTGTCAACTACAAAATCACCTCACTAAAATTACCATGCCTCCTAGCATAAGTGTTTATTCACTTATGCTAACTCCATGGTGTCTCCACAATTTTTACAATATGAAATGTCACAGTGACCTGTCTCCTTTATATACAATCCTTAGGGCTTATGATAGAATCCCCTCCACAAGTCAATATCAAATTAGACTTTCTTGTGGGTGTGAAGCCCCAACATAAACCCACAAAGCCCATCACCGCCCCAGCTTCATTCCAATGGTGGTTTTCTCCAAATGAAGAGTGTAATGTGGTGCCCAGGATGATTCCCACATGCCCAAAACCTAGGGCCATGTGAGAATACCTTCCTGAAGCTACAAAAATCAATGTTATCCCCATTTCCTAGGGATAACTAAGGAGATGATGTCTCGAGGCCCTCAGGTTGCAGACATGGAGTACCAAGAGACAGCTTGACAAGCAGTGTCCAATTGCACAGATGGAGACCCACCTCACCACCACAGCTCCAGGTTGATCATGACGGTATCCACCACATTAGCTGGCCTCCGAAAGACATTGGGTCTTGCTCCATGAGGTACAAGTCAGGTATTATGGTGAGTGTCATTTCAATATTTGAGGCATTTGAGTTTGTTACATCTATTACTGCTTTTGATTATATGATGTTTGCTTGGACATTATGCTCTTTGCCCCATTTTACCTTGGTGGTTGACATTGCGCCCTAGTAAGTGGGTCACCCTTAGGGATAGGGTTGCTACTGCGAGGTCTTTTGGATGAGTCATCGTGCCATTCCTGACCATACTTATCACTTTCCAGACTCCATCCCCTCATCTCCTCACCTTTTGGGTTTTTCGGGTATACTGACCCAAGAAGGGGTTGTCCCTCACTTCATGGGAAGAAGGGGCTGAAAGCCTAGAGTCTTGTGGCTCGCAAAAGATAAAATCTTGATTATGAACCTTCCAGATGCTCGCCCAAAGAGGTCTTGAGAGAAATGAAACGCTTCTCTTAAAAAATCAATGACCTGCAAAAGCAAACACATAAATATAAATATCCCCACTTGTTGAGGTGTGTACACTCGTGCGATGTCCCTTTCTTTCCTTGCATATGACACTCTGTGTACCTCTAGCTTCAAGTGGCCTTGTGGTGCTGCCCCCCAAGCTAATCGATTTCACTCTAGGGAGTACCCAAGGTTTTGGATCATTAATTAATTAATGGCAATGAATGGGCTTGGAAAAAGGATGCATTGAAAACGAAGGTGCAGCACACCCTCTACAAAGGCACCCATAAGTGAGACACTACAACCCCTTGTATGTCACGAACCCCATGTCCAAAAGTATTCCCCTCATCCATAACACATCATCCACATGACTTAGAAGGAGGTCCCCTCGGGAAACATCCCTAAACTTAAGGGACGATTCACCCAATAGGTCGTTTTGTCAACCCTCCCATACTTGGTAAATTGCATAAGGTCTTTGAGCATTAGTTTATTTTGATGAGGTAGTTTGGATGTACTTGCTTGAATGGCTCTTTTATTGATTTGACTTACTCATCGTGATGCTTTGACTTGAGATCCTTGGAGGGCGTATCCATTTGTCTTTGCAGGACCCAGCTGGTGGAAAGATTTGGAGGAACAAGCCTAGCTTGGGCTTCCATGGGGCTTCAAGCCCACAGGTTGGATGTCAAGGGCCCACATGTCGGATCACAGAGACATGCCTTTGGAGGCTTACATGGCATCATGAAGGACCTAACCTAGCCCCTACCACTCAAACGTTTTTCTTGAAGGAGGAAAAACGTCACTTTCTTAAGGCTTGACGTCATAGAGGGGCTAGGGTTTGGTGGTCATGGAGTTGCTACTTGACACTTGGCATGTTGTGGTTGGAGGAGACTTGAGGAGGCTATAGCGCATGAGAGTGAGGCTACATGAGCCCCAACGACCTCAACCTTCCACCTCAACGACTTGCTCGAAGGATCAAAAAGTCACCCTTAGAGGGTGATGTCATGTTTTAGGGTTTCTTTCATGTGCAAAAGTAAAAATTAAATAATATTATTTGTGTAAAGGGGCAAAATAAGGGTTGTTTCCCCCTTATTTTGTGTTTACCCTAACTTATGTGGACAAACTATGTTTAAGACTTTTTATATAAATAGAGATCATTTGAAACTCATTTCATAACATAACTCTCCCATTGTGAGAAGTACTTGGCTGAAAGTTTCGCTGCCCTTGGGCATTTTCTCTCTCTTTTTGCATTTTGTCATGGTTTACTTTGCTATTGGTGGAAGGAAGTGGTGCGCTACCTCTTGTGGAGTGTTCTCTTGCATATTGGTGGATGACTCTTAGTAAAGTGGAAGTTTCTATTGTTGATTCTTGCTCTAGTTGAAGGGTTTTATCTTGTTATTATCTCTTTTCTTAGTTGCAAGGTTAACTAGTTGAATTTCTTGGGGAGTATAAGTGCATACAACCCCACTAAGCTCATCAATATTTGTCTTAGAAATAAATTTGTTGCTTAAGGTAGTGCTAGGAAAAGTAAGAGGGCTTACACC
>ML823733.1:117184-144916 GCA_009831015.1 Picea engelmannii
AAATAGAAAAATATAAGTTAATTGTGAGAATAAAGGGTCTCATCATATTATCCATTATGATGGATCTAATTATGTTAATAAAGTATGAGTACATTATCCACTTACATTATAATTGGAATCTTAAAATAGTTTAATTGGGCAATCGCATGTTTAAAGGATCATGTAGGTTATTGATCTTTGTTGTTCTAAGATTGGAGCATTTGATGATGGAATTGTGGCATGTATAAGGCATGTTAAGCATGGCAACATGGACTAGTACCTTAAGGTTTTCGACTTGCAATAACTATAGGAGGAAAGAGAAGAGTGTAATATGGATTCAAGGACTATGGTGCACCTACTCTTATATAAAATTGAGTTAGAAGCATTGATTAAGAAGTCATTGTTATCAAAATTGGATGTTAGTTTAGAGTTGTGTGAACTATAGTCCACCATGCTTTCCACCTCTACTTGTAGACTAATAATCCTTTTCTAGAGTGTGTATGTTGGTGCCTCCCTCTATTAATTGATGTTAGGCCAATAGGTAATGCTTGAGTGTATTTGTGTGTTGCTTTCTATTGCAACTTTGAGTTGTGAACTGTGCTCAAGTTGTTGGACCGTAGGCTCAATATTTTCCATGAGCATTTTGGTCTCTGCACTACCCATCTATCGCTATGTCTTGAGCTTGAGTCGTAAAGTGGCAAGCATAATTGTAGTCTAAAGCATGATAAGTGAACTCCATCCAGTAGTTGTAATGGGGCATCATTCTCTTCCATGGGTGCAATATCAAGATCCTCTTCTTGGATTGTAGGCCATATGTGGGAAAACTTTGTTTTGATATTGCTCTTGTGTGTAGCCAATACTTGGTTCTCTTAGCAAAAGTGATCTGATGTGAGGTGAAGTTCTTGTTGTGCTTCAATTGCTTACCTTTTGGCTGCAAAGAGCATGTTACCTATTTCCATTCTTGAGGACAGGTGTACCCTCACCAAGTCCTTTGAGGACATTGTAGCTATATCCATTAATTGGGATGCGATAGAGTGGAGACTGGCTAGTGGATTCATGAAGACCAAAATATGATCCATTGAAGTTTATGCTTTGTTGTGGGCATCTCCTACTTCCTCTTCCTTGCCTTTGCCTAATAATTGCAACATTGCATTGCATATCCTCTCCTTGTTATTAGTTGTAATATATTGTATAATATCATGATTTTGTTAGATTTTGCTAAGCATGGTGGCTACATATGTTGAATTACGTGTCAAGTCTCAATGGTTTCCATTGTCACATTGTAGTCCAATTGGGAGGTGGTATCCATCTCTTGTAGTTTCTCTTGTTGCTCGACTAAGATTGTTTGACATGTCCTAATTGGTTCTTCATCTTCTTCTTCTTCCTGAAAACTTTCCCTGGTATGTTCTTTGTAGGAAATGTCATGTGGGTCTTCACCCTCATCACAACTCGTAGTGTCAATCTACTCCATAGGATTTATTTCCCCTAGCTATGTTGTGTCATTCCTGATTGGATCTAGTGACCTTTGGTAACTTGGTCATGTTTCTCTAGGAGGTGTTGGACATTGGGTTCAACGCTCCTCGCGAGTTTTGAGAAATGGTTTAACCCCCTCTCGTGGATCCTAAATTCGGCAGTTATGGTGGAGACTAAGGTCTGCAGGTTTTGGTCTAACGACAATTGTAGTCCAACAAATCGTATCAGAGCAACATGTCTCGAGTTTGAAACTTGCCTGACACGTGTTGTAGGGGAGATTGTTGGGCATTGGGTTCAACGCTTCCTGCGAGTTTCGCGACATGGGTTAACCCCCTCTCGTGGATCCTAACTCCGACAATTGTGGCAGAGACTAAGGCCTGTGGGTTTTGGTCTAACGACAATCATAGTCCAACAGGAAGTTCTCTTAGTCTTGTTGTATACTCCTATTTATCAATACTTGTTGCAATGACCTTCTCCATCTTGACCAACATCTTGATGGGTATCTGATCTTCTTCATCTGAAAGGATTTCAATTTATGTCTATGGTTTGTGTACATATTCAAGCATCAGTCACTCTTATTCAGTAGTAGCGATATCAATGCCTCTTGAAAGAGGGGGGTCATGTGCTAGATTTGGTAGGTGTCTTCATGGATTCTTGTAATTTGAGCTCAAGTGATAATCTCCACCACTTGATTAATGTCTTATGCCCCTTATTTTACTATGTTAGTTTATTTTCCCTTACCAACCTACTGTAGGATATCTAGTATTTTGAATGCACGTGATCTATAAACTATCGTGGATATTCCATTGGAACAGTTTGTCGCAACAAATATTATAATCTTTTGAAATCTTAGATTATGCAAATTACTTTCTTAGATCCTTGATTATTGATTACTAGCTTATTACTTGAAATTATGAAAATAACTTAAATATGAAAATGAAATAAATGAGCAAAAGAACACACCATCCACACAAATGAACACAAGTTATATCTTGGGAAACCCACTACGGGAGAAAAACCAGCTAGAAGATGAGACCTATGCTTTGCTCTCTTTTCTTCAAATGAAAATACAAAGAAAGAAGCACCCCCTATGGAGTTTCCTATGACATAGTGGCTTATATGACTGCTACAAATCTCTTGTCCTATGTTATGTTATCAAAGCACCACCCTAGATGATTTGCTCAACTATGGAACAAATACAATGCTAAAGAATGGAACCCTTTCTCCTCCTAGAGACCTAGTATTTAACACAACTTGTGTTAAGTACCTGAATAATTTGCAAATATACTTCAGCAATAAACCAATAATAAACACCAAACCATTCACCAAAACACTCAACACAAGAATGTAGACAAAACCCTTGAGGTAGGGTAACACCATATATCAATCCTTAAGGAAGGATAACACTCCTCAAGCAATGCTTGATACATTCACAATATTCTCCACTATGTTTCATTACATTGCGTACACTTCTTTATATAGCTCTATCTATCATCTAGGAACCTTCTAGAGAGACTTCTCACATTTATTACATCTAACTACCATAGTGGGCCTTTATTAATATAGTGGACCTAGTCCACCTTACATTGAATGGCCACGTTCTCGTATATTAAATGACTTCCACTAATAATACATAACCACATTCCCATTGGGTACCTCCTTAGGTACCCCATATTATCTCACTAGGTATACTACATTCCATCCCCCTTCACATGTTTCATCCTCAAAACGCGAGAAGAAACCCTACAATATGACCGGCTAAGCAAAGTAGTGAACTGGTACCAAGTATGACCATCCATCCATCCTAATGGAAGTCGAACATGATGTCCATTTGTTCCCTTCTCACCCTAATCTTGCTCTGCATCATGTCGGGGTTTCCATGGGATTGTTTATGTAGCCTAATCTCTTCCCGTATTGCTAGGAGTACTCCATGCACCTTCTCTTGATTGGTTTCCTTTCTGGTTCCCTACTGGTGCATAAATGTGTTGATTATCGCACCCTTTCCTGGGTGATTATTGTTTCTCTATATGATGTGGATGGCGATATACAACAATTGTAGGAATTTGTTCCTTTTTCTTCAAATCTGCAACACATTGTGCCTTTGAGTCAATGACCTCCTTAACTTCATGATTGTGTCCTTCATGTGGTTTTCCTTCATCTCCTTCTGTAGACTCTGTCTCTGATTCAACTTTGGACTCGAAAATAACTTTGTTGTTGGCCTTCGTGGGCCCATCTTTATTATTAAGAGACACATCCTGCAATGTGATTTTCTTTTTCTTGTACCACATCTTCAAAAACTTCTTTTCACATTAATATTAATGGTACCCATTGATTCTATCCAAGGATAGACTAAAAGAATATCCACTTCGTCCATATCCATAGCATAAAAATCTGAATGCGACACATATTTATCCATACTGAGTTTAAAATCTTTAAAAAATTCACATTTTCACCCTCAACCTGTGTGCTTTGAATATCCTTTGCAGGAACTTGTAGTCGATTAACCAACTGAACATTGATAAAATTGTGCATGCAACTAGGGTTAATAGAAACAATAACATTCTCCTTATGAATACAACCATGAACCTATAATACAGAGTTTCCACATGAAAATAAACCCTTGCTTCTCTCTTCATCCTTACACTTTGTATGAGACCACTTGTCTAAAATTAATTTTACATATGCTTCATCAAAAAGTGTCATGAAGAGAAGTATTGTATTGTGAGTGGTAGCTCAATAGGAGGATGCCCCCTCGAATAGGCAAGTGAACAGGAGAGGATCCCTTCCATAAAAGGATCCATTGTATGGTGTTTCCCTACCTCAAGGGTTTTCTTATAATAAAAGTGTGGTTTCTTCTATATTACTATGTGGATCTATTGTGTATTCAGTATTTGTGGTGATTATAATTGTAGAACTACTCAGGTACTTAACAACTTGATAGTTGCCTAGGGTTAGGGTTTTGACTTCATCAACCCTCAACTAGTGATTAAGTTTGGACCTTCTAGAATCTTCTTGAAAATCCACACGTGGCTAGCCCCACACATTGGAGTAATGGGGGATGACTAGGCATCCACTTGTACCATGGTGGTCAACAAGGTAGGTCAACTTGCAGTAGGCATAACTTTCGCATACAAGCTCCAATTGAGGTGATTTTTGCATTGTTTAAAAGGTCTCAGAGTGTAGAACATCGTCAAGGGTGTGAGTGCAAGTTTCAAACAATGTAACCCCAACAAATGTTGTTTAATGCCTCAAAATGGCTCTATAAGGTTCCAAACCCCAATTTTCCAAATAGGGACCTACCATTAAAATGGCCCTACAAGACTATTCCTCCAATTGTTTTTACCCAAAAAGTACCAAGTTAGACAAAAAAATGTATGATGATCCAATCTAGATCATACCTCCCCATTTAGGGAGGCTTTTGGTCCCCAAAATATTTATTGAATGAGGTGAGAAAATATTTCCAACTTCTCTTTGGAGTACCATTATGCTTTTCCTAGAAGTTGTCCTTTCAACCTAATTTGCCAAAGGTCAAGCTACCCCTATCTTGTAGTTTTGCACCTCCTTTGTAAAATTGTGTCTTCTACCAACTATGCCTAAGCATCTAGTGTTAAGTCCTCTGTGGTAGGTAATACCTTCTCCTCATCTTGATCCAACATGGAAGGCTCATAGAGTTTCAAATTCTCCACATTCACTACTGGGTCAATGCACATGTATGGGGGTAGACTGAGTATGTAGGCATTATCTCCCACCTTCTCCAATACCTCAAAAGGGCCATACCGCAAAGCCTTGAACTTCTTACCAAGACCATGTAGGTGTTCCTTGTTCAACTATAACCAAACTATGTCTCCCACTTTGAATGACTTCTTGATTCTATGTCGATCATGTTTGGCCTTATATTTTTCTTGTGACTTCTTCAGCGTCTCTTATACTTGCAAATGGATTTGTCTAATATTTTCAAAAAATTTATCTACTCTAAATGCATATCCTATGATGTCCTCCCTCACTCGTCCTTTTTTTCCATAAACAACATCCAAGGGTGAAGGTAGAAAATACCCAAAATCAAGTTTCAAAAGGGGACTTACCAGTAGAAGTGTGGACTGCTCTGTTGTAAGAGTGTTGAATATAGATCAAATTTTCATCAGTCGTCTTTGAATGCTTCTAATTGTAACCCCTCAAAAGTTGTACCAAATTCATATTGACTACTTATGTCTGCCCATGTGTTTGTGGATGGAATGTTATAGATCTCTTCAAGTTCATTCCCATCTCATCTCAAAGTGTAGCCCAAAAGGCACTGAGAAATCTAGTATCCCTATATGAGATGATGTTCTGCGGTATCCCAAAGTGCACCTAGATTTGTTCAAAGAACATGTTTGCTACTTCTTGTCTCCGGTGGTATTTTTACAAGGCATAAGAATGCACATCTTGCTAAACCTTTCAACTACCAAAAAAACGTAGTCATTTCATTTCTTGGTTGTTGGAAAACCACCCACAAAATCCATGGAAATGCTTTCCCAAGGTCAAGTGGGTACATGAAAGAGGTGGTATAGACCTTGCTTTCTATTACTAGATTTGTTGGTACAACAAAGTATCTATGCTCTAATATTTTGAGCTACATCTTCTTGCATTTTGTGCCAATACACATACCTTTGTACGTTAGCGATCGTCTTCCCAACACCAAAATGTCTTGCAACCTTGGAGGTGTGAGCCTCTCTAATAAGCTACATTATTTCAACTTTAGGAACACAGAGCTTGCCTATCCCATAGAGTAACCCATTCTGGAGATGATAGTCAACGTTATTGTCACCTTCTTCTACATGAATTTGTCCCTGTAGCTACTGAAAAACCTCCTTGAAGTCCTCATCTTAGGTGTATGCCTCTTCGTATGTATCATAGGTAAAAGGATCCATGTGCATAAGAGTTCCCAAAACTATAATATTAGATGTTGGTGGCCTTGAAAACACGTATTCCAACTTATTAGTGTTGTCCTTATTATACTTTATTATTAGATGGAATTGATGTAACAACCCCATCCACTTGTAATGTATGGTTTGTTGTAGATTACTTTGGGTTTTCAAATACTGCAATGGATGGTGATTAGTGTATATAGTGGTTTCCTTGCCCATCATATAGTGCTTCCACTTCTTAACAAATTGAACCAAGGCATATAATTCCTTATCACATGTAGGGTAGTTCAAAACTTCCCAATGAAACATCTCAGAATGATAACATATCGGCTTACCCCCTTGCATCAAAATTGCACGCATAACATACCCACTTACATATGTCTCCACTTCGAAGGGCTTCTGCAAGTTAGACAATGCGAGAATTGTTGCTTGACTATATTTTGTTTCAGCTCATCAAAATCTTTCTACTAATTCTTTCCCTACCGGAAACTCGTATCGCTCATTGTTAGGGCATGGAGTGGTACATCTACCGCTAAAATATATTCTATGTACTTTTTTAGGTACTCTGTTTCCCCAACAAAGATCCTAAATTCAATGACATTAGTAGGAACTGGCCATTTTATGATAGTCTCCATCTTTGTGGGATCCATCTTGAGCTCCTCTCCACATATCACATACCTCAGATACACTAATGACTACCAAGCAAACTCACATTTCTTGAGGTTACCCAATAGCTGGTGCTTTTTCAGAGTCTCTGACACATGCATGAGATGTGGGATATGCTCCTCTCAGGTAGAGTTGTAAATCAATATATCATCCAAATACACTATAACAAATGAATCTAAATATGGGCGCAATACATCATTCATTAGTCTCATAAATGTAGTTGGTGCATGACAAAGAATCAAATGGCATGACCAACCATTCATACAAACTTTGCATTGTATTGAAGGTGGTCTTCTGGGTGTCTTCTTCTCTGACACATACCTAGTGGTATCCTGATTTGAGATCCAACTTGGTGAAGTACTTGGCATGCTACAACTGGTCTAACAAATCATCGATCTTGGGCAGAGGGTATCAATTCTTGAGTGTAGTCTTGTTCAAATCTCTATAGTGAATACATATCTACCAAGTCACATTCTTCTTGGATATTATGATAATAGGTGACCCACAAGGTGAGGTGCTTGGTCAAATTACTCCCTACTCTAGCAACTACTACAATTGTTTCTTCACTTCATCTGCTTCTAGAAAAAACTATCTATGCAACCCAATATTAGGTAATGGGAAATCATGCAACAACTATATCTCATCCTCCACTTCCCTCTTAGGTGCAATTCCTTTAGGCTCCTGGAACACTCCTTTGTATGCCCACAAAAACTCCTCCAACTATTGTTTATGATTTTTAGTACATCCCTCTAAGGATGTCTTTACTCTTACTGATTCATCACCTAATTGATTCGCTCGTAACAAAAGAAAAACATGCATCTTACTTGAACTAATCAACTTTTTGGCTTGGTTGGCACTTACCAATGAGATCTTCCATTTACCTTTATCTGCAATGATGATGAAATGCTTCCCATCCTTGAATAGGCGGTACCATTTCACTCTCCTCGTGAAGATTCCATCCCTCATATACATGTAGGGGATTCCAAACACTACTCCACACATGCCAAGGGGTACTACATCTAACTCCACTTCATCAATAAAATCTTCACTTACAACAAATTTGATATTGCATTGTTTTGTGACCTTGATCTCGGCATCCTTGTTCACCCACCCCAATGGGTATGGGGTTGGATGATCATGACCCTCCAACCCAAGCTTGTTGGCTAGATCAACTGCTATGAGATTGGTCTATGAAACAAAATCAAATAGAGCGTCTACCTTGGTCTTCTTGACCTAGATATTGAGATCGAGTTGATATCATATGGAGATATCAAGACATAATATGCATTGTGATGTTATGATCACAATTTGCTTTGCTTAAGTGTTGTAACGGTGTCTTTAGACACCACCTTTGTCTTCAAAATTAATTCCCTCTTCGATTATCTGCAAAATTGTCTGTCTATTTTGTTACAGGTTCCACCCCTTTCCCCAACATGGTATTATATCCAATGGTTTAAAACCTCAACCTGTTATTTGCAAACCTTGATCAGTCGGATATGTTGTGTGATTGAATCTGGGTAATGGTTTGCCGATTGGAACCTTTGAAAACCAGAATTTCTTCTAGATATCGAAGATGACTTTGAATATTGATCATGTTGTTATGAACAGATCAAATTATGCAGTATGAGCATCAGATATGGAAACCTTACTGAAGAGTAAAGGACTATGGAAATATACAAATATTATGATTCCGTATCCAATAGATGATCAGGAAAAGATCGTTATAGATGGAAAGAAGGATGAGGTTGTAGGGTTCATCACAACCTATATCTCGAGGGAGATTCGGTTTCACCTCAATGGAATTGACTGCCCTCATAAAGTCTAGAAGAAGCCAAAGTCATTGTTCGACTGATTCTATGAGAGCCACGTCATGCATTTGGAGAAAGAGTTGATCTCTCTCGGTCCTCATTCCTTTGATAGGATAGAGAACTATTTGGAGCGTGTCAAAGAACTCTAGTTGAAATTGGGAAAATGTGGAAAGAACTATCAAAATAAGGATGGACACCTCATCGAGATGGTCCTGATGAACTTGAGAACACTATTCGACGTGTTCATATAGACTTTCACACCAACTGGAATGAACACAAGAGAGATGGTAAGAATTACACCTTTGAATCCTCATGTGGCCTTTTGATTACTGATCATCACAAACTACTTGAAGAAGGAAAGATCGGTGGCAAACATCAAGCCCATTTTCTCAAGGGAAAGAGCAAGTTGGATTCTAGGGATAGGGTACGGTTTGATACCTCTACACATAAACCTGCATGTCGCGACCAGAAACCTAAGGAACATATAGATTCACCCCAACGAAGTCAAAAGAGGAAGACATAATAGTACTATGGAAATATTGGACATGTGGAGAAAGTCTGCGATAAGAAGAGAGACAAATTTAGAGGAGAAGGTTAACCTAGAAGGAAACATGTCCTCTGAACGATGACTTATTGATAATTTCACCTTCCAAGTCAAAAATTTTCAATCCTTGTTGTCTCACTCTGCGTAGAATGAATGGGTAGTTGACTCTGGATGCACTCATCACGTGGCTAAGGATGCCTCCTTGTTAACGTGGTTGGATGAAGCTAAGGAGAGGAAAATCTATGTTGCTAATGATTTTTCTCTGTATGTTGCTAGTCAAGGTGATGTTACCTATCAACATAGGAAAATTGTCGATGTCGATCATGTGTCAAATCTTACAACCAATCTGTTTTATGTTGCTCAGTTAACACAAACATGTAAGATTGTTGAATTATGGTCAAATTGGTTCTATGTTCGTGATTTGAAGAAAGGAAAGTAATTGTCATCGACAAACTTCTCGACCAGTTTATATGAATTTTGTGACACGGCTTGACCTAACACTGAAATGACTGCTCTTTTTACTTAAACTTATGAGAAAAGTTGAATTTGGCATGAGCGACACAGACACCTGAATTTTTGAAGTCTACAGTCAATGGAAACTCAAAACATGGTTGTTGGTTTACTTAAAGTGTTTCCCCTTGAAGGAGTCTGTAAGGGATGTATTCTTGGAAAACATCATCAAGCACCATTTGACTCTGGAAAAGCATGGCAAACACAAAACCTATTAGAGATGTTTTACAGTGATGTTTGTTGCATCAATCTACCTTCATTGGAAAGTGCAAGGTATATTTTGACTTTCATTGATGATTTCTCTCGCTTTATGTGGGTCTAATTTCTGAAGAATAAGAACCTTGTCTTTGAAAAGTTCAAAGAATTTAGGGCCTTTGCTAAAAAACAATGTGGCTGACCCATCAAGTGCCCGACATTAGATAATGGTGGTGAGTATATTGTAAATAGACCTTTTGAATAATATCTAGTTCGATTTGGTATTGACTGGCAGTGGTCGGTTCCTTACACACGTAAGCAAAATGGCATCGCGGAACACAAGATTTGGACGTTAGTTGAAATGGGTAGATGTCTTTTGCAGGCTAAAGATATGCCTCCTCACTTCTGCGATGAAGTGATATATTGTGCAAATTGTTTGCTCAATCGCATCTCAACTCAAGTTGTTCCTTCCATGACTCCAGTCTAACAATGGTGTGGAAAGAAGCCTTCGGTCAACCACCTTCATTTATTTGGATGTGTTTCCTAGGCTCATATTTATGATGATCGCAAAAAAAAGTTGGATGTAAAGAGTCATGCTTGCATTGTAACATCCCCGACCCTCCAGAGACCAGGTAATGCCACTACTGTGGAATATACACTTATATATATATTAATGACATGCATTTTAATGAATTAAAATGCTTAACACAGAGTAATCACATAATTACTGCTACCATATACAATCAACGAAAACTAACATTAATTCATATACACAACAGAATACATGATAATCATTCATCACAAAACATGCATAAAATACATAATTAATCACATAAATGATACTTATATTTTATCTGGAGTGAATCCACCAACTGTGTGCAGACCTTCCACGAACCTCCCAACCTTAGCGCGCTGCTCATCACTCTCAGCAGTAGGTCACCCCCGAGCTGGGACTAAACTCCACTGAGCAAGGGAATTCTAGGCTTGGCAAGGACAACAAGGAAGTTGCACAAAGCAATAGGAAGGATCTTTTATCCCAGGAGACACTTATGCCAACAACACACAGACTCTCATTCCCCACACACCTACTCCACCCCAGGAGAGTACACCTTCACTACTACAAGTCCATCGGCCAGTACACCTCCCTTACCTTGGGCTTCAACAACGGGCTGGACCGGAAGTCTCATAGTACTATGGCTGCTATGGGACTCCCTTCCAGGAGAATTCACTTCCCAGCAGACTCTCTCACCTAGGAGAGCTGCTCACAGGTCTGATAGCTAGTCTTCGACTCAGCTATAGTCAGGTACGATTGAAAACAACAACAACAACATGGAAAAAGAGTATGGACACCCGAGCAGGAAAAAGCCTAACGCTAAGTCTCAACACGGCTCAGGCGACTACAATTGCATTGAGCTTCACAGGAAACAACACAGGACGACTTCCTCGCTCTGGTTGAAGAAATGTGTGCGGGTGGGCAGAGGTCAGATGCAGAGGCAAGAACGACGAATCGAGAAAATGACAGGAAGACAACCTTCTCGTGAGGGTCTCCTTCATTGTGCGCCCATATGCAGATGCAGACGCAGAACAAAAACTGGTTCATGTGCAGGATGAGAGAATGAAAGCACGACTCATGCTAATGATGGCAGAATGACTCCCGAACCCCCCAACATGAGCCGACGCTTCAGATTTGGCTGCATGAGCCCAGGTCGACACTTGTCTTCCTGGAGCTGCATGCGCTCCATTAAGCCCACGTCCCATTTTCCAGGAACTTAGGATAACAAACATATAATGTTCACTTTGGTCTTCAGGAAATAATATTAAAATATTATTCCTCTAGAGGTAAGCCCCCTAGCTTATCCCTTAGGCCCAATACTTAGCCCCCCTTCCTTACCCTACCTAGTGAAGCTTAGTCCCCCATAACTCTTCTTCATGGAGGGTCTACACGCAACAATGTTTTTACTTTTATTAATGATCTGCATAATTACATATACAAACAAAATATCAAGCTCATGGCCTTGGCACCTGGCTCACCAACCTAATAAACACATAAGTCTTTCAGCTTACAACCACTTGGCTCACCAGCCTATAAGCAAAATTACAATTCCGAAGGGGCTCGGCCTTGGGGTATTACAATCCCCTCCCCTTATTTTTGCACTGTCCTCAGTCCAATTTATTTACAAAACAACAACAAGATTTCCAAAATCTTCAAAAAGATGCAAGTACTCTGCCCACATAGCATCTTCATGCTCCCATGTTGCGTCCTCGGGACCGTACCAGGTCCACCGGACTTTTACAAGTGCTATAGCTCGATTCCGGAGCTACTTTCTTTTCTGGTCCAGTAATACTATAGATGCACCTGCAAGACGCCTTCTTCTTCCACCTGAATCATATTCCAATCGATTACATGATTAACATCAGGTATATATTTCCTAAGCAATGAAATATGAAACACATTATGTACAGTTATGGATGTAGGCAATGCAATCATATATGCAACTAGTCCAATCCTTTCTAGAATTTCAAATGGCCCACAAAATCTAGCTACCAACTTGGAACAGTTTCCCAGCTTCAGGGAACTTCTGTTAGCTTTTACTTTTAGAAAAACATGATCACCCACTTTGAACTCCCTGTGGATCATGTTCTTATCAGCATAACTCTGCTACCTGTCTTGGGAAGCTTTCAATTTCTGCTTAATCTTCAACATTTGTTCTTCCATTTCCTTGAGAAAATCTGGCCCAACTACTGCTCTATCAACTAGATTATACCAACTTACTAGAGTATTGCACTTTCTGCCATAAAGTGCTTCAAATGGGCTCATTTTCAACGATGCTTGATACCCATTGTTGTAGGAAAATTCTACCAAGTGTAGGTAGTCTTCCCATTTAGACGATTTGTCCATCACATACATCCTTAACATGTCCTCTATCACTTGGTTCACCCTCTCTATCTGCTGATCGGACTCAGGATGATATGCAGTGCTGAAGTTTAGATTTGTTCCGAACCTTTTGAATAACCCTTTCCAGAATTTTGAGGTGAATTTTGGGTCCCTGTCAAACACAATTGTCTTGGGAATACCGTGTAATCGTGTTATTTCCCTTAAAAAGATATCAACAATGTTAACTGCCTTGTGAGTAGTCTTTAGTGGAATAAAATGGGCAGCTTTCGTAAGCTTGTCCACCACCACCATGATTGAATCATGCTGCTTGCCAGTTCTGGGCAATCCTGTGATGAAATCCATTGTCACTACCTCCCACTTCCACTCAGGGATGGGTAAAGGTTGTAGCAACCCTGTCAGGTGCCTATGCTCAGCTTTAACCTTCTGACACTCCATACATCTGGCAATGTATTCTGCAATTTCCTTCTTAATACCTAGCCAAAAGTAGTGGCTCTTGACTGCTGCTACAGTTTTCTGATATCCAGGGTGCCCTGCGTAAGGCACATTATGCATTTCATTCAAAATCATAATTTTCAATTCCTGGACATTAGGTACATAAATTATTTTCTTGTACAGAAGTGTTCCTTCAACTCCCAACTTATAATCTTCAAATTTATGTAGCATCTTACCATGTTGTAGCTTTGCTACCAACTCCGTGTACTGCAAATATGCATTTGCAGCTTCCGAAATTCTGCCTTTAATATTAGTTCGGTACATGCTAATGTCCGAAGCATGCAATTCATGCACTCTCCTGTTGAGTGCATCAACCACTTTGTTTTCCTTTCCTTTGACATGCTTGATATCAAAGTCATACTCAAAAAGAAACTACAACCACCTACTCTGCCTAGCATTCAAGGTTGGTTGATCAAACAAATACTTCAGACCGTTGTGGTCTATTATCAATTCGAACCTATTTCCCATGAGGTAATGCCTCCATTTGTCTAGAGCGTGAACAATGGCTGCCAGCTCAAAATCATGAGTTGCATAGTTTCTTTCGTGCTCTTTCAACTTTCTGGATTCAGAACAAATTACAAATCCATTCTGACTAAGGAATCCTCCCAATCCTTCTTTGCATGCATCTGTGCACACTACAAAGTCTTCATTCGGATCTGCAATCCTTAGGATTGGAGTACTGGTTAATAGTTGCCTCAATCGCTGGAAGCTCTTCTCACATTCTTCAGTCAACTGAAACTTATTCTCCTTCCTTTGCAAGGAAGTGATAGGGTGAGCTATCCTTGAGAACCCTGCAATGAACCTTCTGTAATAGCCAGCTAGACCCATAAAGGATCTGACTTCTGTCACATTCTTTGGCGTTGTCCATTCCCTGATGGCTTCTATCTTCTCAGGATCTACAACTATCCCATCCTTTGAAATGATATGCCCCAAGTAATGGATATGCTTTTGATAAAATGAGCACTTTCTCAATTTAGCATGCAGTTGGTGCTTTCTTAGCACCTGCAACACCATCCTAAGATGTTATTGGAATACACTAGGATGTCATCCAAAAAGACTATGACAAACTTGTCCATATATTCTCTAAACACACCATTCATCAGGCACATAAGAACATCGGGTGCATTTGACAACCCAAATGGCACCATTGTGAATTCATAGTGACCATACCTTGTTCTGAAGGCAGTCTTATTGATGTCTTCATCCTTAATTCTTACCTGGTGATATCTTGATCTAAGATCTATTTTTGAAAATATCTTAGCATCCTTCAACTTATCAAAGAGATCATCGATCCTTGGCAGAGGATACTTGTTCTTAACAGTCACTTTGTTCAATTGTCTGAAATCGATGCACAATCTCAATGTTCCATCCGTCTTCTTCACGAATAGGACCGAGGCTCCCCAAGGTGACATACTTGGGTGTATATACCCCTTCTTCATAATCTCTTCAAGCTGCATTTGTAGTTCTTTTAGCTATGGTGTACTCATTCTGTAAGGAGATTTTGATACTGGAGCTACTCCAGGCATCAAGTTTACATAAAAGTCAATATCTCTTTTCGGGGGTAATCCAGGTACCTCTTGGAATACATCTTCGAAATTTTTTAATACTTCACGGTATTCAATACTTGAGACCTCATCCTGAGATGCTTCCTCCACATGGGCTACAAATAATTGACAACCTTTTATGTAGCACTTCTTCAGCTGCATTGTTGAGATTTCTCTAACAGTAACTGCCCTGGGAATTCCTTGGACTATTCTCTGATTTCCTTCCTCATCCAGGCAAGTGAATGCCTTGTTAGGACAGTCCAAGATGGCATGGTGTTGGTCCAACCAATCCATCCCAATTAGATGGTCATATGAACCTAAAGGTAAAATGTTCAATTCAACTCTCATGCTCAGTCCGTTCATGTCCACTGGATAGGACTTAACCAATTTTGTAACCTTTCTCTTGGTTCCTGTAGCCAGTTGCACTAACCAAGATTTTCCATGTTTGTTTCTCAACAATTGAAAACTTTCCACCACTCTAGGATCTACATAACTATGGCTAGCCCCTGAATCAATTAAAATAGTAAAGGCATGGTTGTTGATCATACCTTCCACTTCAATCATGTGTGACTGCTTTTCTTCTTTCTTGTTGTCCAAGGCTACGTAGATCCTTGGTATTCTACTGCCCATGTCCTCCATTGTTTCTGCCTGCTGAACATTATGGTCACTTTGTCATTTCTGTGGGGGAAATCTCTGTACCTATGATTTCCTTTACAACCCCAACATTCCATAGGTGGATGTCTTGGCATTTGTCCACCCACTTCAGCCTTCCTGGGCTCTCTAAAAGATGGTTGTCCTTGAGGACTGTTCCTGAAAAATGGTGGTTTGTTTCCCTTTTTTCCTCTGATCCCTCTTAAACTTCTTCTTGTCTTCCCAAGATTTTTGGAAAGTAGGCTTTTCTTTTTGCTAATCATATAAGAATTTTTCTCTCCTTAAAGTTTCTTCCATAGTCTTTGGGTCATCATACTGGATCTTGTCACTGATGGAAGATGGCAGTCCATTTAGACACCTTTGAATTTTGACAGTTTCGTCCTTGATGAAAGGAAGATACTTCAACAATTCCAAAAACCTTCGTTCATATTCATCAATGATCATGCTGCCCAGTTTGAGTTCAAAGAACTCTTTCATCTTTCTGTCATAGTACCTCTTAGTTAAGTACTTCTTTTCAAAATGCTTCTTGAACTCCCTCCAAGTAATATTCTTCTCTCTGACGTGTTGTACTTGCACAAGCTACTCCCACCATACGAATGCCTTTCCTTTAAGTTGGTAAATGGAAATTCTTCCCTTTGCATGAGAAGAATAGTTCTGCAGTTGGAAATATTTTCTCATGCCCAACAACCATGTCTCAACATCTTCATCTTCCTTGTGTTCTTCGTCAAACGTAGGAGGTTTAATCTTGTTCATTTCACCTTTCAGTTCATCCATTCCAGATCTCCTATGTTTTCTGGTAGGAGATGGGCTTGAACTACTGTGTGCCTCCTTATTGGAATGTTTTGGGGAGTGATGATGATGCCTGCTAATGATTGTTGATATTCTTTTCCTCTCAAGATTCTTGCGACTCCCTATTTTGCTTGAGTCACTCTCCTTATCCAATTTCCTTTCGATTCTTTCCAGACTCTGCATCAACTTTAAGTTTAACTTTCCTTGTTGCTCCCTAGCTTTCATGAGATTTCTGTTATCAACTCGGTGAGCCTGGGCATCCTTTTGCAATCGTTAATGATTTTCATCATACGCCCTTCCTTGTCCATCTCTCCTCCGTGCCATTGGAGTTCGATTCTTCCCCTCCTAAATGTACATCCATTCCTTTTACTTCATTCTATGAACTGGAAGCATTTTGTGCCTCCTCCATTTCTCTACACTCTGTGGCAATTCGTTGTGGTCCTGACACTTGTTGAAATTTGCAAAACGCAACGTGCAGTCAACTGAAATTTGTCAAGCCATCATTTCTTAACAATTCCCACAGCATTCATAAACCAATATGATTTAAGAAAATGTTCAAATTTCATTTTTCTTTCCGATCTCTTCTCTTCTCTGTAATAAATTTCGGGCACTAGCCCCTTTCTCTCAGTCCCCGACCCATGTGATCACGGACCGTTACCAAGCACCAATTCAAAAGTTTCTTACTCAGGCCTTCGGCTTCAGAAAATTTCAAAGCACAATACAATAATCCCTCGGAGTTTGGATTACCGAACTCGCGAAGTAGGGAAGATCTTTAGTCCACGTATACCTAACATCTAATGGCCGATACTTACTATGGAACCTCAGGTGTCTGAGTTCCAGGACTTCGGGTCTTCGAAACTTCAGAGCTTCGGAGGATCTCGCATCCACACATCCAAACTGTTAATCTCTGAACATTCCCCATCACCTTTGGTGATGTACTTACATTACATCACTTAACGTTTTCTCAATTGCGGGGGCATGCAACGATGGTTTGGAGTAACCCTCCTTTCATCCCGCAATTCTTCTGATGCTAACACGTAACCCATGTTAGAATATAATGGATGTGCTCATTTAACCATAGACAATATAACTATTGTCACCCAACCATAGGCCGAAGCCACCCTCGAGCACCTTAACCTTGACATAGAATAATTCTAGAAGCAAACCCTAGGCTAGATAGCCAAACAAGATAACACACCTCTCTCCAAGGATAGTGCACCAAATAAGAGTAACAAGAGCTGATCAGAGAGTCCAAACCATAACCAAGAGAGAGTCCAGGCCAAAATCGAAATCTGTTAGCTGCAGCAGCTGCAACGACAACTCTCCTCCAAACTTGCGCACAAACTGGCCAACTGCAATGCGCACAAGTGTTGCTTCTACAGTTCTGAGAATGCCTGCTAGAATGAAGACTGGCCTCCTGTATTTATACTAAAACTGGAAAACTGCCTGGGCCGACTTCTCATTCTGGGTGCTTATTTACTTAGTATATAATATTTCCTTTAGCCGACTTCTTCTCTTGGAGGCTAATAACCTAATGCAAATTATCCTCTTGAGTCGATGTGTCTTCTAAGTTTATTAGCCAACTAATTTAGGGTTTCTTCTTGCTTCCCAAAATATTTTATTCTCGTCAGGTTTACAGATGGAGGTAAATACCTCCCGCGGCTACCATAATATCAACACTCCCTCCTAGCTAGATAGGTATTTGAAAGTAATGGTCTTGAGCACAAACATACCATTTACCCGATAGCATCAACATAGTAATATAGACTATCTCATGACTAGATCATGAGCGCCATCATCACTATAAGTGTCATCAGTTGCATCATCTCTCGAAACCATACTCCATCTGAGTAATCAGACATGATACTGGATAAGTCACTCACTCCACAGAGTGACACAAGAACCATTCTTCTAATCCAGACATATGTCCTAGAAGAATAAATTTTCTGAACCATTTTTCGTGTGGGAAATCTCTATCCATTGATCATCCATCTAGCTGATAATCATTTCCAACACTACTGATAGTCTTTAAGGTGATCAAAACAATTTCATTCAATAGAACACAACTCTGTCTATCCATATTAGCACACAACTACAATCCAGTGGTACACTGCCACACCAAGTAGCACACAAATACTTGATCAGTGACATATAGTCACAATCAGTGGAACACATCCACTACAGTAGTATACATCTACTTTCCGGAGACATACAGTCTCCATAACAATCATATCATCAACCTGCACAGAAAACATTGTTAGGATATGTAAATTGAATCATCTGGGCCATTCTTTCACTCACATTTGTGATATCTAGAAGAGCATCTGCCCTAAGAAAGTAAAACATCAACGATGAGTTATCTGGACTATTCTTCTCAAGCATGGAAGAATAATTGTCCCAATTTCTAAGCCTGGACCATTCACCTATCTAGGCCATTCCTTCGGCACTAAACAAAGTGCAAACTGGAGAGAATGAATCTTCCCTAGGGAATGCCTGTCCCTGATTGCTGAACCTGGACCATTCGCTTATCTGGGCCATTCCTCCGGCACTAAACAAAGTGCAACCTGGAGAGAATGAATATTCCCTAGGGAATGACTGTCCAGACCATTTCCTAAGGAAATGACTGTCCTGCACCAACCTCCAAAACAGACCATTCTTCGAAACTGCTCACAACTGTGAGCTTCGAAAGAATGATTGTCCGGCAAGGCGGACCAGTCTTCTTGACCACTACTGAGAGTGACCGTCAAGAAGAGAGACTATCCTAGACCATTCCCTATGTTAACCACAAGGGGAATCGTTGTGTATGGTACATCATCAATCCATCAAACCATTTTCATTACGAAAATGACCTTTCGATCTGGACCATTTTCCGAACTGAAAAATGTCTATATGTTAGAAATATCAAACCACTTTCCGAACTGGAAAGGAATTGCTCATCCTGGACCATTTTTCGAACAGAAAAATGACTGTCCATAAATCAATAACACATCAGTGCTCCCTCCCAACCTGGGAGCCATCTCTTCCTTTTTCAATAAGGAAGTCATCTCCACGAGCTCTAGCTTGAGTACACAAACTCTTTCATCTTGAATAGAGGCTTTACCAAAATGTCTGCTTATCTGCTCATCTGTGAAGATATATATTGGAGAACCACTTCTCCTTTCTGGAATTCATCACGAAGAATGTAATGCTTGATCTCAATCTACTTCGGTTTTTCTGGAACACTGGTTTTATGAAGGCTTCATATAGCTCTGATCATCATAGTTGAATTCAACTCTTTTGTTTCCTGCTAGCTCATAATATTGTGGCAAGGGTCAAACTTGGAACATATCCAAGTGGTACTTCTTCTGTCATCATGAGAGCTTTGTCATGGATTGGCAATCCATCATCCTTGAGTTCTGATTAACCATTCTGATACAGTATGTTTGTTGTAGAAGGTTTTTCACCATGCTTCTGTTGTGCATTGGAGGCTCCGCACCAAGTTGTTTGAATCCATACAAAACCTTCTTCAATCTGCATACAAGAGTCTCTTCTTGGTATACCTCAAAGACTTGAGGTTGTTCTACATACATTCTTTGTTCAATTATTCTGGAGAACAGTCTTTTCATTCATCTGATGTAAAATCCAACACATGGATATTGCAGACGATATAATGGCTCATGTAGAGGTATGTTTGGTTTACTAGAACAAGCAATCATCATAGTCTTCTCCCTCCATCTGGGAGAAACTTCTAGTTCTGGATCTCGCAATGCTTACATTCATAAGTATTTCATACACTTTTCTTCATCACAACTTTCATTTCCTCTACTTGATTGATTTTAGTGAGTTCAGGTCAAGCTGGTAGTCTTGTGATTCTCGATATAGTGACTGGTTGTTCTGTCTTTTCTTTCTCTTTTGGAATCTTCATGTTCTTCCTTATGTTTTTCTTTAGCTCTTAGGTCCATGGATTTTTCTATAGATTCCATGCCCTAAAGATTACAACTTCTTCCTTTCATCATAGGATCATGGATGTGGATGGACAACCAGGGATACTTTAAGGCTTCTTTTCGAAGAAGACTTCTTCTAAGGTTACACTGAACACATGCTGCTTTTTCATGGTTGCTTCCATGGATAGATACTTCATCTTCAATGGATCATACAATTTAGGATTAGCTCCCTCCTAATCCTTGCTTCATGCATGAATGCATGCTCTTCTTTTGGAAATATATAAACGACTCTCTCCATCTAGAAGAGTCCATGCTTCCGTCTGCATCCTTATTGCCTTCTGCAAAGTGTCACAAATATTTTTCCAATTTCCTCTTGATTGTTGACTTCTTTCTGTCTTTACTTTTTCTAGGTTTCTTCAAGATTGATTTTGATTTTGGTTTATCTTGCAGATGTTACTTATGTAATATCTTCCACATGAATTGTTACCAGGGGTTGTTGATGTACTTCATCCTTTCATGTGTATTGTCTGACTTGTAGTCATAGTGATAGTAATCCTTATCTTGTTGTTCTTCCATAGGTATAGTTTCTCTTGGAACATATTATCTTATAGGAAATAGATATGCAAGATATGTACATAAAACATGGTATGTACAAGAACTATGAGGAGTATTGTTACCTCGTCTTAGAAGAAGAAGTTTTTTTCATCCTGCTTAGTCTTCTTTGAAGGTTCCTTTTCTTCGACAATTGATGCTTCATGTGTCTCCTTCCTTTTCTTTATCTTGGGACAATTATTCTTGTAGTGACCATATTTTCGACAATTGAAGCATTGTATTTATGACATATCTTTCTCTTGATTTGGATTCTTCTTGGAGCCAAACTTCTGGATACTTCCTGGAGCTAAACTTCTTTTTATTCCTGAAATTCTTGAACCTTGTTGTGAAATCTTGATCATTGTATTTCTTTTGGGGTTTCTCTTTTGCACTGATCCTTGATTCTTCTTGTGCACAACAAGTCCAAAGTTCTTCAAATGTAGGATACTCCTTCCTTGTGTTCATGCTTGCGACAAATGCATCCCATGTCTTGGGAAGACCATTGAGTACTATGTTTACCAATTCCTTCTCTGAAATGATCTCTTCAATAACTTGTAGTTGATCTCTTAACTGAGAGATTCTCACAAAGTATGATGTTATGTTGTCATCATCATTCATCTTCATGTCATGGAGCTCATTCTTCAGACTCATTACTTGTCGAATGTTTCTGACTAAGAAGAGGTTTGTTAAGGCATCGTACATATTTTTAGATGAATCAAGATGGGAGATGTAGGGTATTAGGTGGTATTTTATAGAATCCAATATGATACTCATGACATTGATGTCATTGTCTTTGAACTTCTCCATAATTGCAATGTTATGCGGTTCCTTTTCTTTTCCTTCTTCAAACTCTGGTTCCACAATCTTTCCTTTCACGATATCCAACACTTTATTCTTGGAAAGGATGAGATCAATCCTTGTCTTCCATGCTCTGAAGTTAGAAGCCCCATCTAACTTGTTTTCTGACTTCATAGAGTAAGCCATGGTTGCCTTGAGTTGGTCAACCCTAGATTTGACCAAAAACTCAACCTTGACGTCTTAGCTTGCTGAGAGTACTAGAAGATGCGCTAGGCTAGGGTGCACTAGTCTATCCAGAAATTAGGTCAATCCCTTCACTTAAGGTGCCTCAACGAGAGAATTAGGGTTTCTTCAACTGCACCTGCTAGTAACCCTAGCGACAATGCTTTAGTAACTGCTCCTGCTAGAAACCCTAGCGACAGTTCTTCAACGAGCTTAGTATCCTTAGGGCTATGATCCCTTCCAGTGGTTAGACTGAATGAAGGAGGTGTGGGCCCATAACCTGTTAAAATATAATGGATGTGCTCATTTAACCATAGACAATATCATTATTGTCACCCAACCATAGACTGAAGCCACCCCCTAACACCTTAACCTTGACAAAGAATCATACCAGAAGCAAACCCTAGGCTAGATAGCCAAACAAGATAGCGCACCTCTCTCCAAGGATAGCGCACCAAATAGGAGTAACAAGAGCTGATCAGAGAGTCCAAACCATAACCAAGGGAGAGTCCAGGCCAAAACCAAAATCTGCAAGCTGCAACAGCTGCAACGGTAGTTCTCCTCCAAACTTGTGCACAAACTGGCCAACTGCAGTGTGCATAAGTGTTGCTTCTGCAGTTTTGAAAATGCCTTCCACAATGAATATTGGCCTTCTGTATTTATACTAAAACTGACAAACTACCTGGGCCGACTTCTCATTTTGGGTGCCTATTTACTTAGTATATAGTATTTCCTTTAGCCAACTTCTTATCTTGGAGGCTAATAACCTAATACAAATTATCCTCTTGAGCCGACTTGTCTTCTAAGGTTATTATCCAACTAATTTAAGGTTTCTTCTTGCTTCCCAGAATATTCTATTCTCGCCAGGTTTACACCTAAAGGTAAATACCTCTCGCTGCTACCATAATATCAACAACCCATTGGTGAAACCACGGTTTGGATTGCGGGACTACCTTGGATAATAAAATTCTGTGCGACTTGGGTTCCCGTAATGCCTTCTGGTCATTGATCTTGATGTATCATGATCAATGCTTGTGTGGGTCCTTCGACCATTAACTGCGTTACGTAACCTAGGGCCCCACTAACCTTGCTCATACAGGATGCCACATGGCAGAGTACTAGTGGTTGATACGTGGCCCACACACTAAGTTCTAAATGCCATTTCAATCTTCCACAGGTTTGAAACCCACTGACACGTGGCACACATCCTATGTGTCCATGTCACCTCTAGGTGATGTCCTCATGACTCACCACTTCGACTCTTCGGGACTTCGGAACTTCGTGCTTCGGGAGTTTCAACTCCTCTATGATCGATTTTGTTTGGAGCCCTTTTGCCTGAAGTTCACAATCTACCGACGTGTGTCCTCCTTCACGATCAATGGTTATGAGTGACTTCGACACTTCGGGCTCCAGGAGTTTCAAACTCACAACACTTGCCTCCTCCCGAAGTACACAATCTCTTGACGTGTGTCCTTCGCAACGGACGGTTGCAATCTACTTTGGGATTTCGGGAGTTTGTCACACTCCACACTTGAAATCTTACAAAGTGATTTTCCTTTGCTTACTTGGACACGGATCTAACGGTCCAGACTCCTTCCAACAAAATATCTGATGACTGTTGTCAGTCCTCCTCCTGAGATTCATTTCTTGAACCCCTTCTCCTTAGAGGTTTGCTTCGACACTTAGTCAAATTTCGGATCTGTGCACTCCTTACAACAGATCTCTGTGTCCCTTCACGAGAAAACTCAATCTATTTCTCTCGAGCCTTTTGAGTCAAAGACTCCGTCGATGCACTCCTTGCACCCAGAGACACTCTGAACCTCGAATTTTGTCCCTTTCGACAACAATTCACTCATAAATATTTGTCTCGTTAACCACTAACATGGCCCATCCAGGCTCAGTGTTGTAACCATGCTCTGATACCATATTGTAACATCCCCAACCCTCCAGAGACCGGGTAATTCCACTACTGCGGAATATACACTTATATATATTAATGACATGCATTTTAATGAATTAAAATGCTTAACACAGAGTAATCATGGAATTACTACTACCATATATATTCAATGAAAACTAACATTAATTCATATACACAATAGAATACATGATAATCATTCATAAAAAAACATGCATAAAATACATAATTAATCGCATAAATGATATTGTAATGTTTGTGACTTGGCTAGTCTAGGAAACACTGCTAATGTGTGTGTAGGATCAAAGGTTTATAGCATATAAATGATCATACAAATAATAAACACGACAAAGGACTGCAAAGTTTGTATTATGATATCTCCGTGGATTGCAAAATGGCCGAATGTGGCTGAATAAACTGACAATACTCGATTAGATCAACAAACAAAGGATCTTAGCCAGAATACAAATAAGAAATTGTGGCTGACTAAAATAACAACACTCGGCTAGATCAAAAGACAAAAGGATCTTAGCTGTAATACAAATAAGCAACTAAAAGATAATACCTGGAATATGGGAGCACTGCAGAATCAATGAAGAATGATGGAAGACCTAGATGATCTTCCTGGTGACTAGGGTGTGTCTTTCAACACAGAAATCAACCAACTGGTGTCTTCCTCCTGGAATACACTGAACTATCTCTCGTGAGATGCACCTCTTCTCCTCAATGACAAGTCATAATCTGCATAATGATGAAATAGGTCGCTGACCCTTCCTTTATAGCTTTCCAAAACCCTAAATCACGCTGAAACCCTAATTCACTGTTGACTTCCAAAACCCTAAATCACTGTTGAAACCTTAATTCGTTGTTGACTTCCATTTTTAGCTCATAATGACTTAAAAGCGCTTTTAACCCTTTTTAGCGCAATTCCACTTTCCGAATATAACACCTGTGACTGGAGTGACCTTTAGTAACCCTGTTTACCCCTCTTTGGCTCTGGCTATTGTCTAACGGGGTGGTTTAGACCATTAAGCCTCCTCTATGGAGCTCCTATTTGGAAAGGGACATTACAATCCTCCCTTCCCGAAATTGCTTGTCCTCAAGCAATACCAGTCCAGGGTGCTGCAACACCTTCTCGCTCTCCCAAGTAGCGTCCTCTACCGGAAGCCCTCTCCATCTGATCAAACACTCTCTGATGACCCTTCTCCTCAGTTTCCGCTCCTGAAACTCCAAAACCTCCTCCGGAACTAACTCCAACTATCCCTCCTCATCCAACGGGGGAAGCTCCTCGGATGTGCTAATGAATTGTCTCACTGCCTTTTTGAGGCAAGACACGTGGAATACGTTATTAATCTTGCTCCCCTCTGGAAGCTCTAGCTTGTAAGCAACCTTGCCTACTCAGTGCATGATCCTGTAAGGACCATAAAATCTAGGCTTGAGCTTCTCGGCCCCACTCTTCTTCAGAGATGACTGTCTGTAGGGTTGGAGTCTCAAGAAAACCAAATCTTCAACCTCAAAGCTGCGCTCTATCCTGTGCATGTCCACACTTATCTTCTGTCGATTTTGCGTCGTCTGCAGGTTCTCTTTCAACAAATTGAGAATCTCTTGACTCTCTATGATCCAATCCTTGGCCTTGGGAGCTATGATCTCCCCGAATACCAAGTCTACCAAAGTGGGAGCATCATATCCATACAATGCTCGGAAGGGTGTCATACCAATGGACATGTGGAAGGTGGTGTTGTAGCAATGTTCTCCTAAATGTAACCACTTTACCCATGTTCTCTGTTGTCCTCCTACATAGTTCCTCAAATACCCTTCAACCCACTTGTTGACAATCTCGGTCTGCCCATCTATCTGAGGGTGATAGCTGGTGCTAGGTGTCAACTCTGTCCCCACCAATCGAAACAACTCTCTCCAAAATTTCCCTATGAACTGACTGTACCTGTCACTGACGATGTTCTTCGACAACCCATGAAGTCTGAAGACCTCCCTGAAGAAAATCTCGTCTACCTGCACTGCATTGTACTCTGTCGGTATGGCATAGAAGTGAGCAAACTTGGTCAATCTGTCGACCACTACATATATACAGTCCTTACCCTGGACCTTGGGTAGACCTGTGATGAAGTCCATAGATATACTCTCCCATTTATGCTCTAGAATGGGGAGTGGCTGAAGTAGCCCTGCTGGAAGAGCATGCTCTGAATTGTTCTACTGGCAAGTCACACACTCACTGACATGTCTCATAACATCTTGTTTGAGGCCCTTCCATGAGAACCTCTCTCTGATCTGTCTATAGGTTTTGAAAAACCCCTGATAATTTGCTAGAGGTGAATCATGAACTGTGGTGAGGATCTTCTTCTTGAACCCTGAATCTGGCACCAAGTAGACTCTATCCTTGTAAAATATGACATCGTCAATAACCCTATACCAGTCATCCTGTATCTGCCCATCCATCACCTCACAAGCGAACTTGTTCTTGGAATATTCCACTAACAAGTGGGATTTCCAATCTACTGAAATCTCCATTAAAAAACATGTCATAGGTCTCCTCAATAGTGCATCAGCCACAATGTTCTTCTTCCCCTTGACATACTCTATGTCAAAGTCGAATTCCTGTACCTTCGTCACCCATTTCTGTTGGCGCTCACTGGGGTCCTTCTACTCAAGGAAATACTTCAAATTGTTGTCATCGGTCTTGACCACGAATTTGCTGCCCACCAAATATTGTCTGAACTTGGTCAAGGCATGCATGATTGCCAACATTTCCTTGTCATAAATGGAGTACAACCTCTCAGGTTGACTAAGCTTTCAGCTCTCGAATACAATGGGGTTTCCTCCCTGCATCAAAACTGCACTGATCCCTTCACCGGATGCGTCACAATCTAGTACAAATGGCAAGGTGAAGTTTGGTAGTGCCAACACTAGACAAGTGCCCATGAATTCCTTCATGTGATCAAAGGCTTCCTGTGATTTCTCAGTCCATATGAAGGCCCCATGCTTGGTAATATCTGTCAGCGGTGCTCCAATCTAAGAAAAAACCCGGATAATCCGCCTGTAATGGCTGCACAGCCTGAAGAAGTTCCTCAATTCTGTCACGTTCGTGGGCGTTAGCCAATCCAGAATGGCCCTGAACTTCTCTTGGTGCACCTGTACCCCCTGTGCACTGATGATGTGGCTTAAGTAAAGCATCTTTGTCATACCTAACTCACACTTGCACTCTGTGGCATATAATGACTGTGCCTCCATGATGCTCAATACCTCATCTAGGTGCCTCATATGCTCTTGCCATGACCAGCTATAGATCAAGATGTCGTCGAAGAAAACCAAGACTGATTTCCTTAACTGATCCCTGAATATATGGTTCATGCAAGATTGGAATGTAGCAGGTGCATTGGTTAGCCCAAATGGCATAACCAGGAACTCAAAGTGTCCAAAATGACATTGAAATTTCGTCTTCTCTATGTCCTGCTCTCGGATGCTGATCTGATGATATCCAGAGCGTAGATCAATTTTTGAGAAGAAAACAGCCCTGTGCAGTTCATCCATCAACTCGTCAATGCATGGGATAGGGTACCGGTTCTTGATGGTTTTCTTGTTCAAGGCTCGGTAATCTATGCACATCCTCATGGTGCCATCCTTCTTCAGAACTAACACAACTGAAGAAGCAAATGGGCTATTGCTCGGTCTGATGTGTCCCATCGCCAACAATTCCTTGATTGCCTTCTCTATCTCATCCTTGAACCTCCTAGGATGACAATAGGGGGGGGGTGATCATAGGTTTGGCCCCCTCCTCCAACTCAATGGTGTGCTCAAACCCCTTGTCAGGTGG
>ML823733.1:145016-171572 GCA_009831015.1 Picea engelmannii
ATGCTCATAAACTGTGAAATGGTGAACAATTACAGTATAAGAATGTCTGTGCAGTGTTTTGATAAGTAATGTTAGATATATGCTTATAACAGAAAGACCACGCATGGATTATGTTGAGAAATGAATTTAATTAGGCATGAGTCAAACTAAGTTAGGCTTCTAGCCCGTTCTCGGGAAGCTGTTTACCCTTATCTGCCTTCGAAAATGCCCCGGTATAGATCTCTTCACAGAGATTCCCTCCTTAGAAAGGTTCACCAAGAACCCAGAAAAAGGACTTGAACGCGCAAGTCTTATTAACCCTCTACGAGGAGGAATGACCCTCTTAAGGTTCTGAGGTAGCAGTGTAGGGATATGTAACAAATCGACGAATGAGATCTCGTCGGATGACCCATAGCCATTCACGACCGTTAGATTGACGGAAGTAATGAGGGCGTTACACACCTTTCCCCTTTTTACCTCTATCTTCATGAACAACGAGGAAATCGGGATCGTATATCCCAAGACCCAGGAGAACATTTGGACCATTGATCTTTCCACATCCACGAAGTAGTGGAAGAATGCACAAGGTGGGACAATCTGAACCGTTGGATCTCATCAGAAATCCCTTCGGCCGTTGGATTGAGTTAAGATGCTCAGAGTTTAGTCTCTGGAGTGTGCGCAGGAAGGACGGATCTAGACCATTAGATCTTGGTCCAATTACCCGTCATCCGTTGGATCGGACCGAAGCTATCTGAGGGTTACCATCAGGAGTCAAGCCATCGTCATATCAGGATTCTCAAGGACAAGAAAATCGAGACACTTCAAGTCTCGAAACGCCGGGAAGATCTGAACCGCCCGTCGAGGATACACGTGGCAGAGATCGAGGTTTGCTATCGGGAGTCAGGAAATCGACATTCTCGTGGACAGGAGATCGGAGAAGTCCGAAGTAAAAAAAAACCCCGCCAAAATCTGAGCCGTCCGTTTAGGGAGACAGGTGTCCGAAATCCGTAGAGAGTCGGGACATTCAACATCGGGAAATCAGAGTTCATGAGGATGTGAGAATGGGAACATCACAAATCTCGAAATCCTGGGGAAATCGGGACCGTCCATCAGAAGAGGATGCGTGGCAACAATCAGCGTCGTCGGGGAAAGTCCCGACATGAAGTTGTTGATCGGCGTTTGTGTCATCGGGATATCGGGAATCCTGCTGACAATTTGTTTATGCATTTTGGAATCGCGACGCTCGAAACCCCGATGAGTGAGAGCCAGCTGTCAGCATAGCGGGAAGACGGAATTTGAAGGATCGGGAATCCCGTGAGCCCATACATTTTGGAATTGAAAACCCCGTAGCCCCGATGGGGGGATAAGACTGCGGTCACGGGGATCGTGGTCGTGTGAGCTAGGAGCCTAGCTAGGAGAGCTAGTGCGTAAAGGGCGCGTCGGGATTCGAGGAATCACAAGTCCTGGGGACGTTTGCATTTCGACATTGGAAAGTCCGAAACCCCGATGAGGAGGTATGGTTGCGGTCAGATAGAGGGAGGTCGTACGAACCCAAAAGACTAGCCCAAGGGGACTAGCGGAAGTTGGAGTGCGTCGGGAATCGGAGGATCGCGGATCCAAAGGGCATATGCATTTTGGCATTAGAAAGCCCGAACCCCGATGAAAAGAAAAATATAAGGCTGTGGTCTCGTGAGCATGGTCGTGTGGACCAGGCCATAGCCCGGAGGGGCTAAGGCCGGAAGAGAGCTCGTCGGATATCGGAGAATCAAGGGCATAGGAACCCTCGACAGTAGAAAGGAAAAAACCCCGAAAACCTGAAATTGTCATCAGGGAAGACCACGGTTAGGTGTAGAGAGCCGTATAGGCGAATGAAAGACCCATTGCTCAGGGTTGGCATTTCACTGATGCAAGCTTCGGGGATTCTCATTGTCGAGAACTAAACGAAAAAGTTTGATTTAGGTAGTGGGTATGTGACACTGATAAAGTCTAGAAGAAGCCAAAGTCATTGTTCGACTGAGTCGATGAGAGCCACGTCATGAATTTGGAGAAAGAGTTGATCTCTCTCGGTCCTCATTCCTTTGATAGGATAGAGAACTATTTGGTGCGTGTCAAAGAACTCTAGTTGAAATTGGGAAAATGTGGAAAGAACTATCAAAATAAGGATGGACACCTCATTGAGATGGTCGTGATGAACTTGAGAACACCATTCGACGTGTTCATATAGACTTTCACACCAACTGGAATGAGCACAAGAGAGATGGTAATAATTACACCTTTGAAGCCTCATGTGGCCTTTTGATTACTGATCATCACAAACTACTTGAAGAAGGAAAGATCAGTGGCAAACATCAAGCCCATTTTCTCAAGGGAAAGAGCAAGTTGGATTCTAGGGATAGAGTACAATTTGATACCTCTACACATAAACCTGCATGTCGTGACCAAAAACCTAAGGAACATATATATTCACCCCAACGAAGTCAAAAGAGGAAGACATAGGAGAAGGTTAACCTAGAAGGAAACATGTCCTCTGAACGATGACTTATTGATAATTTCACCTTCCAAGTCAAAACTTTTCAATCCTTGTTGTCTCACTCTGCGTAGAATGAATGGGTAGTTGACTCTGGATGCACTCATCACGTGGCTAAGGATGCCTCCTTGTTAACGTGGTTGGATGAAGCTAAGGAGAGGAAAATATATGTTTCTAATGATTTTTCTCTGTATGTTGCTAGTCAAGGTGATGTTACCTATCAACATGGGAAAATTGTCGATGTCGATCATGTGCCAAATCTTACTGCCAATCTGTTTTATGTTGCTCAGTTAACACAAACATGTAAGATTGTTGAATTATGGTCAAATTGGTTCTATGTTCGTGATATGAAGAAAGGAAAGTAATTGCCATCGACAAACTTCTCGACCAGTTTATATGAATTTTGTGACACAACTTGACCTAACACTGAAATGACTGCTCTTTTTACTCAAACTTATGAGAAAAGTTGAATTTTCGAAGTCTACAGTCAATGGAAACTCAAAACATGGTTGTTGGTTTACTTAAAGTGTTTCTCCTTGAAGGAGTCTGTAAGGGATGTGTTCTTGGAAAACATCATCAGCACCATTTGACTCTGGAAAAGCATGGAAAACACAAAACCTATTAGAGATGTTTCACAGTGATGTTTGTTGCATCAATCTACCTTCACTGGAAAGTGCAAGGTATATTTTGACTTTCATTGATGATTTCTCTCGCTTTACGTGGGTCTAATTTCTGAAGAATAAGAACCTTGTCTTTGAAAAGTTCAAGGAATTTAGGGCCTTTGCTAAAAAACAATGTGGCTGACCCAGCAAGTGCCTGACATCAGATAATGGTGGTGAGTATATTGTAAATAGACCTTTTGAATAATATCTAGTTCGATTTGGTATTGACTGGCAGTGGTTGGTTCCTTACACACGTAAGCAAAATGGCATCGTGGAACACAAGATTTGGACGTTAGTCGAAATGGGTAGATGTCTTTTGCAGGCTAAAGATCTGCCTCCTCACTTCTGTGATGAAGTGATATATTGTGCAAATTGTTTGCTCAATCGCATCTCAACTCAAGTTGTTCCTTCCATGACTCCAGTCGAACAATGGTGTGGAAAGAAGCCTTCGGTCAACCACCTTCATTTATTTGGATGTGTTTCATAGGCTCATATTTATGATGATTGCAGAAAAAAGTTGGATATAAAGAGTCATGCTTGCATTGTAACATCCCCGACCCTCCAGAGATCGGGTAATGCCACTACTGTGGAATATACACTTATATATATATTAATGACATGCATTTTAATGAATTAAAATGCTTAACACAAAGTAATCACATAATTACTGCTACCATATACAATCAACGAAAACTAACATTAATTCATATACACAACATAATACATGATAATCATTCATCACAAAACATGCATAAAATACATAATTAATCACATAAATGATACTTATCTTTTATCTGGAGTGAATCCACCAACTACGTCCAGACCTTCCACGAACCTCCCAACCTTAGCGCGCTGCTCATCACTCTCAGCAGTAGGTCACCCCCGAGCTGGGACTAAACTCCACTGGGCAAGAGAATTCTAGGCTTGGCAAGGACAACAAGGAAGTTGCACAAAGCAATAGGAAGGATCTTTTATCCCAGGAGACACTTATGACAACAACACACAAACTCTCATTCCCCACACCTACTCCACCCCAGGAGAGTACACCTTCACTACTACAAGTCCATCGTCTAGTACACCTCCCTTACCTTGGGCTTCAACAATGGGCTGGATCGGAAGTCTCATAGTACTGTGGCTGCTATGGGACTCCCTTCCAGGAGAATTCACTTCCCAACAGACTCTCTCACTCGGGAGAGCTACTCACAGGTCTGATAGCTAGTCTTCGACTCAACTACAGTCAGGTACGGTTGACAACAACAACAACAATAGGGAAAAAGAGTATGGACACCCGAGCAGGAAAAATCCTAACGCTAAGTTTCAACACGTCTCAGGCGACTACAATTGCGTTGAGCTTCACAGGAAACAACACAGGACAACTTCCTCTCTTTGGTTTCAGAAATGCATGCGGGTAGGCAAAGGTCAAATGCAGAGGCAAGAACGACGAATCGAGAAAATGACAGGAAGACAACCCTCCCGTGAGGGTCTCCTTCACTGTGCGCCCATATGCAGATGCAGACGCAGAACAAAAACTGGTTCACGTGCAGGATGGGAGAATGGCAGTACGACTTATGCTAATGATGGCAGAATGACTCCCAAACCCCCCAACATGAGCTGACGCTTCAGATTTGGTTGCATGAGCCCAGGTCAACACTTATCTTCCTGGACCTGCATGCGCTCCATTAAGCCCACGTCCCATTTTCCAGGAACTTAGGATAACAAACATATAATGTTCACTTTGGTCTTCAGGAAATAATATTAAAATATTATTCCTCTAGAGGTAAGCCCCATAGCTTATCCCTCAGGCCCAATACTTAGCCCCCCTTCCTTACCCTACCTAGTGAATCTTAGTCCCCTATAATTCTTCTTCATGGAGGGTCTACACGCAACAATGTATCAAGCTCATGGCCTTGGCATCTGGCTCACCAACCTAATAAACACATAAGTCTTTCAGCTTACAACCACTTGGCTCACCAGCCTATAAGCAAAATTACAATTCAGAAGGGGCTCGGCCTTGGGGTATTACAATCCCCTCCCCTTATTTTTGCACTGTCCTCAGTCCAATTTATTTACAAAACAACAACAAGATTTCCAAAATCTTCAAAAAGATTCAAGTACTCTGCCCGCATAGCATCTTCATGCTCCCATGTTGCGTCCTCAGGACCGTACCAGGTCCACTGGACTTTTACAAGTGCTATAGCTTGATTTCGGAGCTACTTTCTTTTCTGGTCCAGTATACGCACCAGATGCACTTGCAATACGCCTTCTTCTTCCACCTGAATCACATTCCAATCGATTACATGATTAGCATCAGGTATATATTTCCTAAGCAATGAAATATGAAACACATTATGTACAGTTATGGATGTAGGCAATGCAATCATATATGCAACTAGTCCAATCCTTTCTAGAATTTCAAATGGCCCACAAAATCTAGCTACCAACTTGGAACAGTTTCCCAGCTTCAGGGAACTTTTGTTAGCTTTTACTTTTAGAAAAACATGATCACCCACTTTGAACTCCCTGTGGATCATGTTCTTATCAACATAACTCTGTTGCCTGTCTTGGGAAGCTTTCAATTTCTGCTTAATCTTCAACATTTGTTCTTCCATTTCCTTGAGCAAATCTAGCCCAACTACTGCTCTATCAACTAGACTATACCAACTTACTGGAGTATTGCACTTTCTGCCATAAAGTGCTTCAAATGGGCTCATTTTCAACGATGCTTGATACCGATTGTTGTAGGAAAATTCTACCAAGTGTAGGTAGTCTTCCCATTTAGATGGTTTGTCCATCACATACATCCTTAACATGTCCTCTATCACTTGGTTCACCCTCTCTGTCTACTGATCGGACTCAGGATGATATGCAGTGCTGAAGTTTAGATTTGTTCTGAACCTTTTGAATAACCCTTTCAAGAATTTTGAGGTGAATTTTGGGTCCCTGTCAAACACAATTGTCTTGGGAATACCGTGCAATCGTGTTATTTCCCTTAAAAAGATATCAACAACTTTAATTGCCTTGCGAGTAGTCTTTAGTGGAATAAAATGGGCAGCTTTCATAAGCTTGTCCACCACCACCATGATTGAATCACGCTGCTTGCCGGTTCTGGGCAATCCTGTGATGAAATCCATTGTCACTACCTCCCACTTCCACTCAGGGATGGGTAAAGGTTGTAGCAACCCTGTCGGGTGCCTATGCTCAGCTTTAACCTTCTGGCACTCCATACATCTGGCAATGTATTCTGCAATTTCCTTCTTAATACCTGGCCAAAAGTAGTGGCTCTTGACTGCTGCCACAGTTTTCTGATATCCAGGGTGCCCTGCAAAAGGCACATTATGCATTTCATTCAAAATCATAATTTTCAATTCCTGGACATTAGGTACATAAATTATCTTCTTGTACAGAAGTGTTCCTTCAACTCCCAACTTATAATCTTCAACTTTATGTAGCATATTACCATGTTGTAGCTTTGCTACCAACTCCATGTACTGCAAATCTGCATTTGCAGCTTCCGAAATTATGCCTTTAATATTAGTTCGGTACATGCTAATGTCCGAAGCATGCAATTCATGCACTCTCCTGTTGAGTGCATCAACCACTTTATTTTCCTTTCCTTTGACATGCTTGATATCAAAGTCATACTCAAAAAGAAACTACAACCACCTACTTTGCCTAGCATTCAAGGTTGGTTGATCAAACAAATACTTCAGACCGTTGTGGTCTATTATCAGTTCGAACCTATTTCCCATGAGGTAATGCCTCCATTTGTCCAGAGCGTGAACAATGGATGCCATCTCAAAATCATGAGTTGCATAGTTTATTTCGTGCTCTTTCAACTTTCTGGATTCAGAACAAATTACGAATCCATTCTGACTAAGGAATCCTCCCAATCCTTCTTTGCATGCATCTATGCACACTACAAAGTCTTCATTCAGATCTGCAATCCTCATGATTGGAGTACTGGTCAATAGTTGCTTCAATCACTGGAAGCTCTTCTCACATTCTTCAGTCAACTGAAACTTATTCTCCTTCCTTTGCAAGGAAGTGATAGGGTGAGCTATCCTTGAGAACCCTGCAATGAACCTTCTGTAATAGCCAGCTAGACCCATAAAGGAGCTTACTTCTGTCACATTCTTTGGCGTTGTCCATTCCCTGATGGCTTCTATCTTCTCAGGATCTATAACTATCCCATCCTTTGAAATGATATGCCCCAAGTAATGGATATGATTTTGATAAAATGAGCACTTGCTCAATTTAGCATGCAGTTGGTGCTCTCTTAGCACCTGGAACACCATCCTAAGATGTTGTTGGAATACACTAGGATGTCATCCAAAAAGACTATGGCAAACTTGTCCATATATTCTCTAAACACACCATTCATCAGGCACATAAGAACATCGGGTGCATTTGACAACCCAAATGGCACCATTGTGAATTCATAGTGACCATACCTTGTTCTGAAGGCGGTCTTATTGATGTCTTCATCCTTAATTCTTACCTGGTGATATCTTGATCTAAGATCTATTTTTGAAAATATCTTAGCATCCTTCAACTTATCAAAGAGATCATCGATCATTGGCAGAGGATACTTGTTATTAACAGTCACTTTGTTCAATTGTCTGAAATCGATGCACAATCTCAATGTTACATCCTTCTTCTTCACGAATAGGACCGAGGTTCCCCAAGGTGACACACTTGGGTGTATATACCCCTTCTTCAGAATCTCTTCAAGCTGCATTTGCAGTTCTTTTAGCTATGGTGTACTCATTCTGTAAGGAGATTTTGATACTGGAGCTACTCCAGGCATTAAGTTTACATAAAAGTCAATATCTCTTTTCAGGGGTAATCCAGGTACCTCTTGGAATACATCTTCGAATTTTTTTAATACATCACGGTCTTCAATACTTGAGACCTCATCCTGAGATGCTTCCTCCACATGGGCTACAAATAATTGACAACCTTTTCTGTAGCACTTCTTCAGCTGCATTGTTGAGATTTCTCTAACAGTAACTACCCTGGGAATTCCTTGGAGTATTCTCTGATTTCCTTCCTCATCCAGGCAAGTGAATGCCTTGTTAGGACAGTCCAAGATGGCATGGTGTTGGTCCAACCAATCCATCCCAATTAGACAGTCATATGAACCTAAAGGTAAAATGTTCAATTCAACTCTCATGCTCAGTCCGTTCATATCCACTGGATAGGACTTAACCAATTCTGTAACCTTTCTCTTGGTTCCTGTAGCCAGTTGCACTAACCAAGATTTTCCATGTGTGTTTCTCGACAATTGCAAACTTTCCACCACTCTAGGATCTACATAACTATGGCTAGCCCCTGAATCAATTAAAATCGTAAAGGCATGGTTGTTGATCATACCGTCCACTTCAATCATGTGCGACCGATATTTTGCTTGCTTGTTGTCCAAGGCTGCGTAGATCCTTGGTATTCTACTGCCCATGTCCTCCACTGTTTCTGCCTGTTGAACATTGTGGTCACTTTGTCATTTATGTGGGGGAAATCTCTGTACCTATGATTTCCTTTACAACCCCAACATTCCATAGGTGGATGTCTTGGCATTTGTCCACCCACTTCAGCCTTCCTGGGCTCTCTAAAAGATGGTTGTCCTTGAGGACTGTCCCTGAAAAATGGTGGTTTGTTTCCCTTTTTTCCTTTTCTCCCTCTTAAACTTCTTCTTGTCTTCCCAAGATTTTTGGAAAGTAGGCTTTTCTTTTTGCTAATCATATAAGAATTTTTCTCTCCTTAAAGTTTCTTCCATAGTCTTTGGGTCATCATACTGGATCTTGTCATTGATGGAAGATGGCAGTCCATTCAGACACCTTTGAATTTTGACAGTTTCGTCCTTGATGAAAGGAAGATACTTCAACAATTCCAAAAACCTTCATTCATATTCATCTATGGTCATGCTGCCCAGTTTGAGTTCAAAGAACTCTTTCATCTTTCTGTCATAGTACCTCTTAGTTAAGTACTTCTTTTCAAAATGCTTCTTGAACTCCCTCCAAGTAATATTCTTCTCTCTGATGTGTTGTACTTGCACAAGCTACTCCCACCATACGAATGCCTTTCCTTTAAGTTGGTAAATGGAAATTATTCCCTCTGCATGAGAAGAATAGTTCTGCAGTTGGAAATATTTTCTCATGCCCAACAGCCATGTCTCAACATATTCATCTTCCTTGTGTTCTTCGTCAAACGTAGGAGGTTTAATCTTGTTCATTTCACCTTTCAGTTCATCCATTCCAGATCTCCTATGTTTTCTGGTAGGAGATGGGCTTGAACTACTGTGTACCTCCTTATTGGAATGTTTTGGGGAGTGATGATGATGCCTGCTAACGCTTCTTGATATTCTTTTCCTCTTAGGATTCTTGCGACTCCCTGTTTTGCTTGAGTCACTCTCCTTATCCAATTTCCTTTCGATTCTTTCCAGACTCTGCATCAAATTTAAGTTTAACTTTCCTTGTTGCTCCCTGGATTTCATGAGATTTATGTTATCAACTCGGTGAGGCTGGGCATCCTTTTGCAATCGTTTAATCATTTTCATCATACGCCCTCCCTTGTCCATCTCTCCTCCATGCCATTGGAGTTTGATTCTTCCGCTCCTAAATGTACATCCATTCCTTTTACTTCATTCTATGAACTGGAAGCATTTTGTGCCTCCTCCATTTCTCTACACTCTATGGCAATTCGTTGTAGTCCTGACACTTGTTAAAATTTGCAAAATGCAACGTGCAGTCAACCGAAATTTGTCAAGCCATCATTTCTTAACAATTCCCACAACATTCATAAACCAATATGATTTAAGAAAATGTTCATATTTCATTTTTCTTTCCGATCTCTTCTCTTCTCTGTAATAAATTTCGGGCACTATCCCCTTTCTCTCAGTCCCCGACCCATGTGATCACGGACCGTTACCAAGCACCAATTCAAAATTTTCTTACTCAGACCTTCGGCTTCCGAAAATTTCAAAGAACAATACAATAATCCCTCGGAGTTTGGATTACCGAACTCGCGAAGTAGGGCAGATCTTCAGTCCACGTATACCTAACATCTAATGGCCGATACTTACTATGGAACCTCAGGTGTCTGAGTTCCAGGACTTTGGGTCTTCGAAACTTTGGAGCTTCGGAGGATCTCGCATCCACACATCCAAACTGTTAATCTTTGAACATTCCCCATCACCTTTGGTGATGTCCTTACGTTACATCACTTAATGTTTTCTCAATTGCGGGGGCATGCAACGATGGTTTGGAGTAACCCTCCTTTCATCCCGCAATTCTTTTGATGCTGACACGTAACCCATGTTAGAATATAATGGATGTACTCATTTAACCATAGACAATATAACTATTGTCACCCAACCATAGGCCGAAGCCACCCCCGAGCACCTTAACCTTGACATAGAATCATTCTAGAAGCAAACCCTAGGCTAGATAGCCAAACAAGATAACACACCTCTCTCCAAGGATAGTGCACCAAATAAGAGTAACAAGAGCTGATCAGAGAGTCCAAACCATAACCAAGAGAGAGTCCAGGCCAAAACCAAAATCTGCTAGCTACAGCCGCTGCAACGACAACTCTTCTCCAAACTTGTGCACAAATTGTCCAACTGCAATGCGCACAAGTGTTGCTTCTACAGTTCTGAGAATGCCTGCTAGAATGGAGACTGGCCTCCTGTATTTATACTAAAACTGGCAAACTGCCTGGGCCGACTTCTCATTCTGGGTGCCTATTTACTTAGTATATAATATTTCCTTTAGCCGACTTCTTCTCTTGGAGGCTAATAACCTAATGCAAATTATCCTTGAGTCGACGTGTCTTCTAGGTTTATTAGCCAACTAATTTAGGGTTTCTTCTTCTTTCCAAAAATATTTTATTCTCGTCAGGTTTACACATGGAGGTAAATACCTCCCGCGGCTACCATAATATCAACACTCCCTCCTAGCTAGATAGGTATTTGAAAGTAATGGTCTTGAGCACAAACATACCATTTACCCGGTATCATCAACATAGTCATATAGACTATCTCATGACTAGATCATGAGCACCATCATCACTATCAGTGTCATCAGTTGCATCATCTCTCGAAACCATACTCCATCTGAGTAATCAGACATGATGCTGGATAAGTCACTCACTCCACAGAGTGACACAAGAACCATTCTTCTAATCCAGACATATGTCCTAGAAGAATAAATTTTCTGAACCATTTTTCGTGTGGGAAATCTCTGTCCATTGATCATCCATCTAGCTGATAATCATTTCCAACACTACTGATAGTCTTCAAGGTGATCAAAACAATGTAATTCAATAGAACACAACTCTGTCTATCCATATTAGCACACAACTACAATCCATTGGTACACTGCCACACCAAGTAGCACACAAATACTTGATCAGTGACATATAGTCACAATCAGTGGAACACATCCACTACAATAGTATACATCTACTTTCCGGAGACATACAGTCTCCATAACAATCATATCATCAACATGCATAGAAAGCATTGTTATGATATGTAAATTGAATCATCTGGGCCATTCTTTCACTCACATTTGTGATATCTGGAAGAGCATCTGCCCTAAGAAAGTAAAACATCAACGATGAGTTATCTGGACTATTCTTCTCAAGCATGGAAGAATAGTTGTCCCAATTTCTAAGCCTGGACCATTCACCTATCTAGGCCATTCCTTCAGCACTAAACAAAGTGCAACCTAGAGAGAATGAATCTTCCCTAGGGAATGCCTGTCCTTGATTGCTGAACCTGGACCATTCGCCTATCTGGGCCATTCCTCTGGCACTAAACAAAGTGCAACCTGGAGAGAATGAATATTCCCTAGGGAATGACTGTCCAGACCATTTCCTAAGGAAATGAATGTCCTGCACCAACCTCCAAAACAAACCATTCTTCGAAACTTCTCACAACGGTGAGCTTCGAAAGAATGATTGTCCGGCAAGGTGGACCAGTCTTCTTGACCACTACTGAGAGTGACCGTCAAGAAGAGAGACTATCCTAGATGATTCCCTATGTTAACCACAAGGGGAATCATTGTGTATGGTACATCATCAATCCATCAAACCATTTTCATTACGAAAATGACCTTTCGATCTGGACCATTTTCCGAACTGAAAAATGTCTATCTGTTAGAAATATCAAACCACTTTCCGAACTCGAAAGGAATTGATCATCCTGGACCATTTTTCGAACTGAAAAATGACTGTCCATAAATCAATAACACATCAGTGCTCCCTCCCAACCTGGGAGTCATCTCTTCCCTTTTCAATAAGGAAGTCATCTCCACGAGCTCTAGCTTGAGTACACAAACTCTTTCATCTTGAATAGAGGCTTTACCAAAATGTCTGCTTATCTGCTCATCTGTGAAGATATATATTGGAGAACCACTTCTCCTTTCTAGAATTCATCACGAAGAATGTAATGCTTGATCTCAATCTACTTCGGTTTTTCTGGAACACTAGTTTTATGAAGGCTTCATATAGCTCTGATCACCATAGTTGAATTCAACTCTTTTGTTTCCTGCTAGCTCATAATATCGTGGCAAGGGTCAAACTTGGAACATATCCAAGTGGTACTTCTTCTGTCATCATGAGAGCTTTGTCATGTATTGGCAATCCATCATCCTTGAGTTATGATTAACCATTATGATATGGTATCTTTGTTATAGAAGGTTTTTCACCACGCTTCTGTTGTGCATTGGAGGCTCCTCACCAAGTTGTTTGAATCCATACAAAACCTTCTTCCATCTGCATACAAGAGTCTCTTCTTGGTATACCTCAAAGCCTTGAGGTTGTTCTACATACATTCTTTGTTCAATTATTCTGGAGAACAGTCTTTTCATTCATCTGATGTAAAATCCAACCCATGGATATTGCAGACGATATAATGGCTCATGTAGAGGTATGTTTGGTTTACTAGAACAAGCAATCATCATAGTCTCTTCCCTCCATCTGGGAGAAACTTCTAGTTCTGGATCTCGCAATGCTTACATTCATAAGTATTTCATACACTGTTCTTCATCACAACTTTCATTTCCTCTACTTGATTGATTTTAGTGAGTTCAGGTCAGGCTGGTAGTCTTGTGATTCTCGATATCGTGACTAGTTGTTCTGTCTTTTCTTTCTCTTTTGGAATCTTCATGTTCTTCCTTATGTTTTTCTTTAGCTCTTAGGTCCATGGATTTTTCTATAGATTCCATGCCCTAAAGATTACAACTTATTCCTTTCATCATAGGATCATGGATGTGGATGGACAACCAGGGATACTTTAAGGCTTCTTTTCGAAGAAGACTTCTTCTAAGGTTACACTAAACACATGCTGCTTTTTCATGGTTTCTTCCATGGATATATACTTCATCTTCAATGGATCATACAACTTAGGATTAGCTCCCTCCTAATCCTTGCTTCATGCATGAATGCATGCTCTTCTTTTGGAAATATATAATCAACTCTCTCCATCTAGGAGAGTCCATGCTTCCATCTGCATCCTTATTGCCTTCTGCAAAGTGTCACAAATATTTTTCCAATTTCCTCTTGATTGTTGAATTCTTTCTGTCTTTACTTTTTCTAGGTTTCTTCAAGATTGATTTTGATTTCGGTTTATCTTGCAGTTGTTACTTATGTAATTTCTTCCACATGAATTGTTTCCAGGGGTTGTTGATGTACTTCATCCTTTCATGTGTATTGTCTGACTTGTAGTCATAGTGATAGCAATCCTTATCTTGTTGTTCTTCAATAGGTATAGTTTCTCTTAGAACATATTATCTTCTAGGAAATAAATATGCAAGATATGTACATAAAACATGGTATGTACAAGAACTATGAGGAGTATTGTTACCTCGTCTTAGAAGAAGAAGTTTGTTTCATCCTACTTAGTCTTCTTTGAAGGTTCCTTTTCTTCGACAATTGATGATTCATGTGTCTCCTTCCTTTTCTTTATCTTGGGACAATTATTCTTGTAGTGACCATATTTTCGACAATTGAAGCATTGTATTTATGACATATATTTCTCTTGATTTGGATTCTTCCTAGAGCCAAACTTCTGGATTCTTCCTGGAGCTAAACTTCTTTTTATTCCTGAAATTCTTGAACCTTGTTTTGAAAGCTTGATCATTGTATTTCTGCTGGGGTTTCTCTTTTTCACTGATCCTTGATTCTTCTTGTGCACAACAAGTCCAAAGTTCTTCAAATGTAGGATACTCCTTCCTTGTGTTCATGCTTGTGACAAATGCATCCCATGTCTTGGGAATACCATTGAGTACTCTGTTTACCAATTCCTTCTCTGAAATGATCTCTTCAATAGCTTGTAGTTGATCTCTTAACTGAGAGATTCTCACAAAGTATGATGTTATGTTGTCATCATCATTCATCTTCATGTCATGGAGCTCATTCATCAGACTCATTACTTGTCCAATGTTTCTGACTGAGAAGAGGTTTGTTAAGGCATCGTACATATTTTTAGACGAATCAAGATGGGAGATGTAGGGTATTAGGTGGTATTTTATAGAATCCAATATGATACTCATGACATTGATGTCATTGTCTTTGAACTTCTTCATAATTGCAATGTTATGCGGTTCCTTTTCTTTTCCTTCTTCAAACTCTGGTTCCACAATCTTTCCTTTCACGATATCCAACACTTTATTCTTGGAAAGGATGAGATCAATCCTTGTCTTCCATGCTCTGAAGTTAGAAGCCCCATCTAACTTGTTTTCTGACTTCATAGAGTAAGCCATGGTTGCCTTGAGTTGGTCAACCCTAGATTTGACCAAAAACTCAACCTTGACGTCTTATCTTGCTGAGAGTACTAGAATATGTGTTAGCCTAGGGTGCACTAGTCTATCCAGAAATTAGGTCAATCCCTTCACTTAAGGTGCCTCAACGAGAGAATTAGGGTTTCTTCAACTGCAACTGCTAGTAACCCTAGCGACAGTGCTTTGGTAACTGCTCCTGCTAGAAACCCTAGCGACAGTTCTTCAACGAGCTTAGTATCCTTAGGGCTATGATCCCTTCCAGTGGTTAGACTGAATGACGGAGGTGTGGGCCCATAACCTATTAGAATATAATGGATGTTCTCATTTAACCATAGACAATATCATTATTGTCACCCAACCATAGACCGAAGCCACCCCCTAAGACCTTAACCTTGACAAAGAATCATACCAGAAGCAAACCCTAGGCTAGATAGCCAAACAAGATAGCGCACCTCTCTCCAAGGATAGCGCACCAAATAGGAGTAACAAGAGCTGATCATAGAGTCCAAACCATAACGAAGGGAGAGTCCAGGCCAAAACCGAAATCTGCAAGCTGCAACGGTAGCTCTCCTCCAAACTTGTGCACAAACTGGCCAACTGAAGTGCGCATAAGTGTTGCTTCTGCAGTTTTGAGAATGCCTGCCACAATGAATATTGGCCTCCTGTATTTATACTAAAACTGGCAAACTACCTGGGCTGACTTCTCATTTTGGGTGCCTATTTACTTAGTATATAATATTTCCTTTAGCCAACTTGTTATCTTGGAGGCTAATAACCTAATACAAATTATCCTCTTGAGCCGACTTGTCTTCTAAGGTTATTATCCAACTAATTTAAGGTTTTTTCTTGCTTCCCAGAATATTCTATTCTCGCCAGGTTTACACCTGAAGGTAAATACCTCTCGCAGCTACCATAATATCAACAACCCATTGGTGAAACCACGGTTTGGATTGCGGGACTGCCTTGGATAATAAAATTCCGTGCAACTTGGATTCCCACAATGCCTTCTGGCTGTTGATCTTGATGTATCATGATAAATTCTTGTGTGGGTCCTTCGACCATTAACTACGTTATGTAACCTAGGGCCCCACTAACCTTGCTCATACAAGATGCCACATGGCGGAGTACTAGCAGCTGATACGTGGCCCACACACTAAGTTCTAAATGCCATTTCAATCTTCCACAACTTTGAAACCCACTGACACGTGGCACACATCCTATGTGTCCATGTCGCCTCCAGGTGACATCCTCATGACTCACCACTTCGACTCTTCAGGACTTCGGAACTTTGTGCTTCGGGAGTTTCAACTCCTCTATGCTCGCTTTTGTCTGGATCCCTTTTGCCTGAAGTTCGCAATCTACCGACATGTGTCCTCCTTCACGATCAATGGTTATGAGTGACTTCGACACTTTGGGCTCTAGGAGTTTCAAACTCACAACACTTGCCTCCTCCCGAAGTACACGATCTCTTGACGTGTGTCCTTCGCAATGGATGGTTGCAATCTACTTTGGGATTTCGGGAGTTTGTCACACTCCACACTTGAAATCTTACAAAGTGATTTTCCTTTGCTTACCTGGACACGGATCTAACGGTCCAGACTCCTTCTAACAAAATATCTGATGACTGTTGTCGGTCCTCCTCCTGAGATTCGTTTCTTGAACCCCTTCTCCTTAGAGGTTTTCTTCGACACTTAGTCGACTTTCGGATCTGTGCACTCCTTACAACAGATCTCCGTGTCCCTTCACGAGAAAACTCAATCTATTTCTCTCAAGCCTTTTGAGTCAAAGACTCCGTCGACGCACTCCTTGCACCCATAGACACTTTGAACCTTCAATTTTGTCCCTTTCGACAACAATTCACTCATAAATATTTGTCTCGTTAACCACTAACATGGCCCATCCAGGCTCAGTGTTGTAACCATGCTATGATACCATATTGTAACATCCCCAACCCTCCAGAGACCAGGTAATTCCACTACTGCGGAATATACACTTATATATATTAATGACATGCATTTTAATGAATTAAAATGCTTAACACAGAGTAATCATGGAATTACTGCTACCATATATATTCAATGAAAACTAACATTAATTCATATACACAACATAATACATGATAATCATTCATAAAAAAACATGCATAAAATACATAATTAATCCCATAAATGATATTGTAATGTTCCTGACTTGGCTAGTCTAGGAAACGCTGCTAATGTGTGTGTAGGATCAAAGGTTTACAACATATAAATGATCATACAAATAATAAACGCGACAAAGGACTGCAAAGTTTGTATTATGATATCTCCGTGGATTACAAAATGGTTGAATGCGGCTGAATAAACTGACAATACTCGATTAGATCAACAAACAAAGGATCTTAGCCAGAATACAAATAAGCAATTGCGACTGACTAAAATAACAACACTCGGCTAGATCAAAAGACAAAAGGATCTTAGCCGTAATATAAATAAGCAACTAAAAGATAATACCTGGAATATGGGAGCACTGCGGAATCAACGAAGAATGATGGAAGACCTAGATGATCTTCCCGGTGACTAGGGTGTGTCTTTCAACACATAAATCAACCGACTGGTGTCTTCCTCCTGGAATACATTGAACTATCTCTCGTGATATGCGCCTCTTCTCCTCAATGACAAGTCATAATCTGCATAATGATGAAATAGGTCGCTGACCCTTCCTTTATAGCTTTCCAAAACCCTAAATCATGTTGAAACCCTAATTCACTGTTGACTTCCAAAACCCTAAATCACTGTTGAAACCTTAATTCGTTGTTGACTTCTATTTTTAGCTCATAATGACTTAAAAGCGCTTTTAACCCTTTTTAGCGCAATTCCACTTTCCGAATATAACACCTGTGACTGGAGTGACCTCTAGTAACCCCGTTTACCCCTCTTTGGCTTTGGCTATTGTCTAACGAGGTGGTTTAGACCATTAAGCCTCCTCTCTGGAGCTCCTATTTGGAAAGGGACATTACAGTCCTCCCTTCCCGAAATTGCTTGTCCTCAAGCAATACCAGTTCAGGGTGCTGCAACACCTGCTCGCTCTCCCAAGTAGCGTCCTCTACCGGAAGCCCTCTCCATCTGCTCAAACACTCTCTGATGACCCTTCTCCTCAGTTTTCACTCCCGAAACTCCAAAACCTCCTCCGGAACTAACTCCAACTGTCCCTCCTCATCCAAAGGGGGAAGCTCCTCGGTTGTGCTAATGAATTGTCTCACTACCTTTTTTAGGCAAGACACGTGGAATACGTTATGAATCTTGCTCCCCTCTGGAAGCTCTAGCTCTTAAGAAACCTTGCCTACTTAGTGCATGATCCTGTAAGGACCATAAAATCTGGGCTTGAGCTTCTCGGCCCCACTCTTCTTCAGAGATGTCTATCTGTAGGTTTGGAGTCTCAAGAAAACCAAATCTCCAACCTCAAAGCTGCGCTCTATCCTATGCCTGTCCACACTTATCTTCTTTCGATTTTGCGCCATCTGCAGGTTCTCTTTCAACAAATTGAGAATCTCTTGACTCTCTATGATCCAATCCTTGGCCTTGGGAGCTATGATCTCCCCGAATACCAAGTCTACCAAAGTGGGAGCATCATATCCATACAATGCTCGGAAGGAATGCTCAGAAGGGTGTCATACCAATGGACATGTGGAAGGTGGTGTTGTAGCAATGTTCTCCTAAATGTAACCACTTTACCCACGTTCTCTGTTGTCCTCCTACATAGTTCCTAAAATAACCTTCAACCCACTTGTTGACAATCTCGGTCTGCCCATCTATCTGAGGGTGATAGCTGGTGCTAGGTGTCAACTCTGTCCCCACCAATCGAAACAACTCTCTCCAAAATTTCCCTATGAACCGACTGTACCTGTCACTCACAATGTTCTTCGGCAACCCATGAAGTCTGAAGACCTCCTAGAAGAAAATCCCGTCTACCTGAACTGCATTGTACTTTGTCGGTATGGCATAGAAGTGAGCAAACTTGGTCAATCTTTCGACCACTACATAGATACAGTTATTACCCTAGACCTTGGGTAGACCTGTGATGAAGTCCATAGATATACTCTCCCATTTCTGCTCTGGAATGGGGAGTGGCTGAAGTAGCCCTGCTGGAAGAGCATGCTCTGAATTGTTCTGCTGGCAAGTCACACACTCACTGACATGTCTCATAACATCTTGTTTGAGGCCCTTCCATGAGAACCTCTCTCTGATTTGTCTATAGGTTTTGAAAAACCCCTGGTGGTTTGCTAGAGGTGAATCATGAACTGTGGTGAGGATCTTCTTCTTGAACCCTGAATCTGGAACCAAGTAGACTCTATCCTTGTAAAATATGACATCGTCAATGACCCTATACCGGTCATCCTGTATCTGCCCATCCATCACCTCACAAACAAACTTGTTCTTGGAATATTCCACTAACAAGTGGGATTTCCAATCTACTGAAATCTCCATCAAAAAACATGTCGCAGCTCTCCTCAATAGTGCATCGGCCACAATGTTATTCTTCCCCTTGACACACTCTATGTCAAAGTCGAATGCCTATACCTTCGTCACCCATTTCTGTTGGCGCTCACTGGGGTCCTTCTACTCAAGGAAATACTTCAAATTGCTGTCATCGGTCTTGACCACGAATTTGTTGCCCACCAAATATTGTCTAAAATTGGTCAAGGCATGCATGATTGCCAACATTTCCTTGTCATAAATGGAGTACAACCTCTCAGGTTGACTAAGATTTCGGCTCTCGAATACAATGGGGTTTCCTCCCTGCATCAAAACTGCACTGATCCCTTCATCGGATGCGTCACAATCTAGTACAAATGGCAAGGTGAAGTCTGGTAGTGCCAACACTAGACAAGTGCCCATGAATTCCTTCATGTGATCAAAGGATTCCTATGATTTCTCAGTCCATATGAAGGCCCCATGCTTGGTAATATCTGTTAGCGGTGCTCCAATCTAAGAAAAACCCCAGGAAAACCGCCTGTAATAGCTGCACAGCCCGAAGAAGTTCCTCAATTCTGTCACGTTCGTGGGCGTCAGCCAATCCAGAATGGCCCTGAACTTCTCTTGGTGCACCTGTACCCCCTGTGCACTGATGATGTGGCTTAAGTAAAACATATTTGTCATACCTAAATTGCACTTGGACTCTTTGGCATATAATGATTGTGCCTCCATGATGCTCAATACCTCATCTAGGTGCCTCATATGCTCTTGCCATGACCAACTATAGATCAAGATGTCGTCGAAGAAAACCAAGACTGATTTCCTTAACTGATCCCTGAATATATGGTTCATGCAAGATTGGAATGTAGTAGGTGCATTAGTTAGCCCAAATGGCATAACCAGGAACTCAATGTGTCCAAAATGACATCGAAATTCCGTCTTCTCTATGTCCTGGTCTTAGATGCTAATTTGATGATATCCAGAGCGTAGATCAATTTTTGAGAAGAAAACAATCCTGTGCAGTTCATCCATCAACTCGTCAATGCATGGGATAGGGTACTGGTTCTTGATGGTTTTCTTGTTCAAGGCTCGGTAATCTATGCACATCCTCATGGTGCCATCCTTCTTCAGAACTAAGACAACTGAAGAAGCAAATGGGTTGTTGCTCGGTCTGATGTGTCCCATCGCCAACAATTCCTTGATTGCCTTCTTTATCTCATCCTTGAACCTCCTAGGATGACAATAGGGGGGGTGATCATAGGTTTGGCCCCCTCCTCCAACTCAATGGTGTGCTCAAACCCCTTGTCAGGTGGTCTCCCTGGAGGAATTTCCTCAAAGACCTGTTGATGTCGTCCCATTAAATTCTTGATCTCTGTATGGTATTGTTGTCGACCTTCCTAATCCTTCTGAGTAGTGATCAAGCATTCTGTGACATATGCTACCTCCCCATGTCTAAATATCCTCTCCATCCTCTTGGCTGAAATTGTCCTGGGTGCTCCTGTCGACATACCTCTTAGAAAAACCTTCTTCCCATCCTGATCTCTGAATCCCATTTCCAAGGTTTGGTAGTTGGTAGTGAATTTTCCCAAGGTAATCATCCACTTAACTCCTAACACCACATGTGTGTCTGATAGGTAAACCACATAAAATGTGTCTCTCACTGTGTAGTTTCCTAACTTCATCTCTAAGTTTGGAACTCTGCCTAGACACTCCACTGTGTGGCCATTTGCTACCGCAACATCAAACCCCTCAAACTCCTCTGTCTAAAGTGTCCATCTCGATACTAGTGAAGTGTCGATGAAGTTGTGGGTGGGCCCACCATCTATCAGGGTGATTTCCCATTGCCCCTGAATAATCCTTCTGATACAAAGGGTATCATACCTGGGGACACCAGAAAGGGTCGCTGTGACACCTCCCTTTGTTGGTTTCCTCCTGTTAGCCTATTCTGGTGGTTGTGGGACTACTGGAGGATGGGATCCTGTCGGTGTCGATGGTCTATGGGGAGGCTGCTCCTCTGCTGGTGCTAAATCCTCCTATGAACTAGTGGATCCGCTGTCCTGCTCCTCCTCCTCACTGTCCACGTTGTCTGCTGCTACGTCAATATAATGAATCTCTCCCTTGCCCATGCACCTGTGGCCTGGGACCCAAGGATCCCTGTAGCTGAAGCAAGGCTTCTTCCTCATAAGCTCTCGCCTAGTCTCATCATCCAACTTCTCCTTGCCCTTCCATTCTCTCTGGAATGGCTTCCTGTCTCGATCCCTCTGGGGCACAAATGGTTTTGAGAAAGTTTTAGTCTTTGGCACTGAGTCTACCAGATCTCAAGTGCGAAGGATGGCATCCTGCAAAGTGGGAGGTCTGTATGCCTTCACCCATCCTCTCAAAGGCTCTGTGAGTCCTTCTGTGAATAACATGATCAACTTGGGCTCTGATATATCTGTCACTGCCATGAATACCCGCTGAAACTCTGTGATGAATGCCTCTGTTGTGCCAGTTTGTCTCAACTGGGCTAGATCCCTGAAGTGTATCTCGGGATCCTTCTTGTCAAACCTATCTATGAGCCTATCTATAAAATCCCTATAGGAGGTGATGTGACTGTGACCCAATGTCACCAATCCATGATACCACCACTCATGTGCCTCACCCTCCAAGTGTAAGGTCACGAAATTGATGGCCTATGTCTCAGTCATCTGGTTGAGATGGTAATACGTGTCTAGCTTATGTACCCAAGCTCTGGAAATGTATTTGGACGATCCGTCGAAATAAAGGATGGTGAGTTTCCCAACTTTTCAGATGAAATCGAGGTTATGCCCCTGCTGCTGTTGTGGTCCTCCCCTCTGCAGCTCTCTGGGGCAGTTCCTGAGTCTGAGTCCATAGTACTCGACTAAGGTCATTTCCTGATGGAAGTCATGACCCAATGATGCATACTCCCTCCTATACTCTGCAATGTCGTCGACATGAGTGGGTGGCCTTTGTGCTATCGGTCGCGGTGTTGCTACCGGAGGTGCTGTCTAGAAACTGGGAAACAAGGCTCTGGGAATCCTACTCACAGACGTGTATGTGCGACAGGGTGACTAGGGTCTAATGCCTGCTCCCGAGTTCCCCTATGCTGCATGCGAGACTTGTGTATCTGGGGTGCCCAATCTAGCCAATCTATCAACCACCTTTGCCAAGGACTGAGACATGGTTCGTTGACTAGCTAACATATCGTTGATAACCTACATGAAAGCTGCCTCTGGATCTACGGGGGCCTTGCCACTGCCCTCTAGTCGCTCATATCTGTCTCCTAGCATCCTCTCAGCCTCGTGCTCAGCCTCACGCTCTGACCTTCTCTCTGGTTCTCTATGTGCCTCTTCCTCTTCCTCTATGATAGGAGGAAAAGGGGGAAAATCAGACCTATGCCTTCTTTCCTAATGCCTGTTGTAAGTGACATATTCGTCACCTACGTGTTCACGACCCTATGAGTCTTCTGCTGCACTCATTGTCTTTAGTCACAGGCTGGCAGGACTAAAGCTCTGATACCACTGTAATGTTCTTGACTTGGCTAGTCTAGGAAACACTGCTAATGTGTGTGTAGGATCAAAGGTTTACAACATATAAATGATCATACAAATAATAAACGTGACAAAGGACTGCAAATTTTGTATTATGATAACTCTATGGATTACAAAATGGCCGAATGTGGCTGAATAAACTGACAATACTCGACTAGATCAACAAACAAAGGATCTTAGCCAGAATGCAAATAAGCAACTGCGGCTGAATAAAATAACAACACTTGGCTAGATCAAAAGACAAAAGGATCTTAGCCATAATACAAATAAGCAACTAAAAGATAATACCCGTAATATGGGAGCACTACGGAATCAATGAAGAATGATGGAAGACCTGGATGATCTTCCTGGTGACTAGGGTGTGTCTTTCAACACCGAAATCAGCCAACTGGTGTCTTCCTCCTGGAATACACTGAAGTATCTCTTGTGAGATGCGCCTCTTCTCCTCAATGACAAGTCATAATCTACATAATGATGAATTAGGTCACTGACCCTTCCTTTATAGCTTTCCAAAACCCTAAATCATGTTGAAACCCTAATTCACGGTTGACTTCCAAAACCCTAAATCACTGTTGAAACCCTAATTCATTGTTAAATTCTATTTTTAGCTCATAATGACTTAAAAGTGCTTTTAACCCTTTTTAGCTCAATGTCACTTTTCTAATATAACACCTGTGACTGGAGTGACCTCTAGTAACCATGTTTACCCCTCTTTGGCCTTGACTATAGTCTAACGGGGCGGTTTAGACCATTAAGCCTCCTCTCTGGAGCTCCTATTTGGAAAGGGACATTACAGAGACTTATCTTTTATCTGGAGTGAATCCACCAACTGCGTGCAGACCTTCCATGAACCTCCCAACCTTAGACCACATTGCTCATCACTCTCAGCAGTAGGTCACCCCCGAGCTAGACTAAACTCCACCGGACAAGGGAATTCTAGGCTTGGCAAGGACAACAAGGAAGTTGCACAAAGCAACAGGAAGGATCTTTTATCCCAGGAGCCACTTACGCCCACAACACACATACTCTCATTCCCCACACACCTACTCCACCCCAGGAGAGTACACCTTCACTACTACAATTCCATCGCCTAGTACACCTCCCTTACCTTGGGCTTCAACAACAGGCTGGACAGGAAGTCTCAGAGTAATGTGGCTGCTATGAGGCTCCCTTCTAGGAGAACTCACTTCCCAGTAGACTCTCTCACCTAGGAGAGCTGCTCATAGTTCTGATAACCAGTTTTTTACTCAGCTACAGCCGGGTATGGTTGACAACAAAAACAACAACAACAACAATAGGGGAAAATGGGTATGGACACCTGAACAAGAAACAACCTAACCCTAAGTCTCAACACGGCTCAGGCGACTACAATTGCGTCGGGCTTCAAAGGAAACAACACAGGATGACTTCCCCGCTCTGGTTTCAGAAATGCGTGTGGGTAGGTAGAGTTCAAGAATGACGAATTGGGAAAATGACAGGATGACAACCTTCCCGTGAGGGTCTCCTTCACTGTGCGCCCGTAAGTAGATGCAGACGGAGAACAAAATCGGGTTCACGTGCAGGATGGGAGAATGGCAGGACGACTCAGGCCAATGATATCAAAATGACTACCAAACCCCCCAACACGAGCTGATGCTTCATCTTTGGCTGCATGAGCCCATGTCGACACTTGTCTTCTTGGAGCTGCATGCGCTCCATTAAGCCCACGTCCCATTTTACAGGAACTTAGGATAACAAACATATAATGTTCACTTTAGTCTTCAGGAAATAATATTAAAATATTATTCCTCTAGAGGTAAGCCCCCTAGCTTAGCCCCTAGGCCCAATAATTAGCCCCCCTTCCTTACCCTACCTAGTGAAGCTTAGTCCCCCATAACTCTTCTTCGTGGAGGGTCTACACGCAACAATGTTTTTATTTTTACTAATGATCTGCATAATTACATATACAAACAAAATATCAAGCTCCTGGCCTTGGCATCTGGCTCACCAGCCTAATAAACACATAAGTCTTTCAACTTACAACCACTTGGCTCACCAGCCTATAAGAAAAATTACAATTCAGAAGGGGCTCAGCCTTGGGGTATTACATGCATCTTGATGGGTTACTTTGAGAAGTTGAAAGCCTATCGACTATTTGATACTGTCAAATGAATAATTATTATCACACAAAATGTATGGTTTGATGATAAGTATTATGGCAGCAAGTTGTTGAATGCCTCCTTTGGATTTCTCCAGGATGATCCCTCTGATGTTGTCTCCGACATTGATTCTCATGTTCCATATTTCAGTCCTTCAACTACACAATCAAACTTTGTCCTTGTTTTGACTAGATCATCAACCTCTGAATTGACTAGTCCATCGTCCTTTGTTTCGACTGGTCTGTTGATTAAATACCCTCCGAATTTTGATCGACCTACCATAGTAAATCATAGTTCACTTGTTTCTTTTCCACGTCGATGGGATTCCAAGACAATTGAAGTTGTTGGAGCTTATGTTGAAGATGTTTCCTTTGGATGACAAACTCGAAGTCAAAAGCAACATGCTAGCATTGCCCTAATGACTTGTGTACTTGAAACTTATAACCATGTTTCCTACTCAGATGCTCAAGGTCCACCTGAATAGGAATAGGCTACACATACATAAATTGATTCTTTTTCAAAGATCACACTTGGGACTTAGTTCCCCAACTGGACGAAAAGAACATTGTGAAGTGTCAATGGGTCTACATGACCAAATTTACATATGAAGGTATTGTTGAGCAACATAAACCACACCTCATTGTGAAGGGATTTTCTCAACAATAAGGTATCGACTACATAGAGACATCCCCCCCTGTCACAAACATGAACTTTGTTCGACTGATTCTTTCCCTTGCTACTCATTTTGGATGGCAAATCCATCAAATGGATGTGAAAAGTGCCTTTCTTCATGGAGACATGCCTGAAGAAATTTTCATGGAACAACCACCTAGTTTGGTCACAAATTCTAAATTGGTTTGTCGAATCAAGAAGTCACTTTATGGTTTGAAGCAAGATCCATGAGCTTGGTATGCTAAGATCGATATTTTGTTTCTTTGACTTGGTTTCAAACATTATGAATATGATCATAATTTGTATGTAATCCATACCAATGGAGAAACTTTGAATGATGATGTATATGTATATGACTTAATCATTACTAGCAATAATACTTATCTCATCCTTAGATTGAAAAAACAACTTGTTGACTCCTTTGACATGACCATTGGTGTGGTCCTGCAAGAAACATAAGGTAGTCTCTTTGTCGACTACAGAAGAAGAATATCGTGGTGTCCTTCAAGCAAGTACTGAAGTAGTATGGATCCACCAACTTTTGGGAGAACTTGGCCTTCCTATTAAGACCTTTACTACAATCTACTATGATAACCAAAGTGTTATACAGGTTTTTGACGATCCTGTTTCCCACAGTAGATGAAGCATATTGAGCTTCATGCTCACTATTTGAGACAATTGGTTCATGAGAACGTTGTCTCTCTTGAATATTGTAGAACAAATGATCAGTTTGTTGATATATTCACCAAACCTTTAGCTGAAGCTAGACTTATCAATCTTTGCATGATGCTTG